>SMDT01001522.1:0-85846 GCA_005392925.1 Aquilaria sinensis | reverse complement strand
CATGCACCTCGGGAGATAGCTGAAGATCTCCGAGCCCAGCACGCCAGGAAAACCCGAGAACACTTGCCCCCCCAAGTTTGTGAACAGATCGCCTTCGGGGAAAACGGCACCAGACAAAGCGAGCCGAAAATGATATCCCCGATGGCGGAACTCACTGAAACTGGGAACCCTTGAACTAGAAGGGCTTGTTTCCCGAAGAGGCTCTGTCCGTACCAAAGGACGATCTCACCCAAGGACCTCGGGAGCACGGCAGGAGCATTTATGGAAGCATTTAAGGAAGCCTCTGACACGTCCTTTCACAGACGTCAACAAATGCACGCGGGTAGTCCGCCTCAAAAGGCGCTCTGACACGACCGGACGCCATCAGAATCACATCATGGCCCAATCTCAGCACATGGCTCAAGGCAACCTGCTACCAGCTATCTGTCTCCTACGCCCAGAAATTCAGGAACATCCGACTTGAACACGTGTCACGATCTGAACGGGCTAGGCACTCCTATAAATACCAGGAATTAATACTTGGCAGGAGGTTGGTTGGCAAAACACTGCTCCCACACTCTGAGAAAATTACCAGGCAAGACTCTTCAGCCCTGTGTGCTATTACCTTTGCCTTTTTCTCAGCCAACCACTGACTTGGGCGTCGGAGGCTACCCCCCCGGAAAAACACTCCGGGGGCCTCCTAACCCTTTGTTTCTGAGCTTTCAGGCACACTCCCTTGGGCGATCCATCCTCTAGGCGTTCTTCCTTCCAGAAGTCTCTCCACCAGTCACCATGACTATAAACGATGAGGCTCCACGCCATCACTACAGTCAGTTCGTCATGAACTATAACATGAATGACCTTGACAAGTCCCTCCCTGAATTACTCAACATGTTGAGAACTGCTGAGCAAAACCTTAAGAAGGCTAAGCCCATTTTGATGGTTCAAAAGGGCAAGGGAAAAGGAAAAGCCAACAAGAAGAAGGATAAAGCTAATGGAAAGTCCAATGCTAGTTCTTCTTCAGCTGCACTGAAACCAAAGGGTGGTGTGGCAAAGGAAGGGGAGTGCTTCCATTGTAAGCAACCTGGACACTGGAAGCGCAACTGCAAGCTCTATCTTGAAGAACTTGCTAAGGAAAAAGGAAGTAAGACTTCAACTTCAGGTATTCTTGTTATAGAGGCTAACTTTTCTACTTCCTCATCTTGGGTATTGGATACTGGATGTGGATCTCACATTTGTGCAAATGTGCAGGATCTAAGTAGAAGTAGAAGATTGTCCCGAGGTGAAGTGGACCTACGTGTTGGAAATGGAGCAAGGGTTGTTGCCTTAGCCGTAGGGACTTATGTTCTCACTTTACCTAGTGAATTAGTTTTAGAATTAGACAACTGCTTCTTTGTGCCTACTATTACTAGAAATTTGATTTCTGTTTCTTGTTTGGACAAGAAAGGTTTTTCATTTATAATAAAGGACAAAGGTTTTTCATTTATAATAAAGGACAAATGTTGTTCTATTTATTTGAATGAAATCTTTTATGGTAGTGCTCAACTTAGCAATGGGTTGTATGTTCTAGACCTCGAAGATCCAATCTACAATGTGAATACTAAGAAGGTCAGATTAAATGATTCAAACCCGACCTATCTCTGGCACTGTCGCTTGGGCCATATAAATGAGACCCGCATATCCAAGCTCCATAAGGATGGACTCTTGGACTCATTTGATTTTGAATTATATAAGATATGTGAATCATGTTTGTTGGGCAAGATGACCAAAGCCCCATTCACAGGGCAAAGTGAAGGGGCTAAGGACTTACTAGGACTCATACATAGTGATGTATGTGGCCCTATGTCTACACAAGCTAGAGGAGGTTTCCAATACTTCATTACTTTCACTGATGACTTCAGCAGATATGGCTATGTGTATCTCATGAGACATAAGTCAGAATCCTTTGAAAAGTTCAAAGAATTCAAGAATGAAGTAGAGAATCAACTCGGGAAAAGTATTAAAGTGCTTCAATCAGATCGAGGTGGAGAGTACTTGGATCGAGAATTCCTTGACTATCTGAAGGAGTGTGGTATAGTATCACAACTCACTCCACCAGGTACACCTCAATGGAATGGTGTATCTGAAAGGAGAAATCGAACTCTGTTAGACATGGTTCGCTCTATGATGAGTCAAGCTGACCTTCCAAACTCCTTTTGGGGACATGCTCTAGAGACAGCTGCTTTTACACTAAACCGAGTTCCATCTAAATCGGTTCAAAAGACACCATATGAGATATGGAGTGGGAGGCGTCCCAATTTGTCTTTTATGAAGATTTGGGGCTGTGACGCTTATGTGAAACGTCAATCCTCTGACAAACTAGGGCCCAAATCTCAAAAATGCCTTTTTGTTGGGTATCCCAAAGAAACAAAGGGTTACTATTTCTACAATCCTTCTGAGCAAAAAGTGTTTGTTGCTCGAACTGGTGTCTTTTTGGAGAAAGAGTTTATCTCTAAAGAAACTAGTGGGAGGAAAGTAGAACTTGAAGAAATTCAAGAACAACAAGGAGACATCGAACCTGAAATGGAACCTGAACAGACACCGCAAGATGTTGTTCAAGAGTCTGTTCCTGTAGCACAGAGCCCACGTAGGTCTAGTAGGATTCGGCATGAGCCCGAGAGATATGGATTTCTCGTGACTCACACCGGTGATGTGATGCTCATGGATCAGGATGAGCCCACAACCTACCAACAAGCTATGTCAGGGCCTGACTCTGAGAAGTGGCTAGTGGCCATGAAATCCGAGATGGAATCCATGTATGAAAACCAAGTATGGACTTTGGTTGACCCACCTGAAGGGGTAAAACCCATAGGGTGCAAATGGGTTTTCAAGAAGAAAACTGACATGGATGGTAATGTGATTACCTTTAAGGGACGATTGGTTGCAAAAGGTTTCAAGCAAATTCATGGTATTGACTATGATGAAACTTTTTCACCAGTTGCTATGCTTAAATCCATCCAAATTTTGTTTGCTATTGCTGCACACTATGATTATGAGATATGGCAAATGGATGTCAAAACTGCATTCCTAAATGGAAAGCTACTTGAGGATGTATACATGACACAACCTGAGGGTTTTGTCACTCCTGAGAATGCCAATAAAGTGTGCAAGTTGCAAAGGTCCATTTATGGACTGAAGCAAGCTTCTCGAAGTTGGAATCTTCATTTTGATGATGCAATCAAAGAGTTTTGTTTTATCAAAAATGAAGATGAACCTTGTGTCTACAAGAAGGTTAGTGGGAGCGCTATTGTCTTCTTGGTGTTGTATGTGGATGACATACTACTCATCGGGAATGACATTCCTGAGCTACAGTCTGTGAAGACTTGGCTAAGGAAATGTTTCTCTATGAAGGACTTGGGTGAAGCAGCCTATGTGTTAGGCATCAGGATCTATAGAGATAGATCTAGAAAGCTTCTTGGCCTAAGTCAAAGTACATATATTGACAAGGTACTAAAGAGGTTTAGCATGCAAGATTCCTGATAGCCAAACGCTATCACCTCTATCTGGCCGAACTCCCTGCCACAAGAATGGCCAGAAGAAGCTGGCGCTACCCGAGAAAAGGTGTGATCATGCACCTTGGGAGATAGCCGAAGAGCTCCGAGCTCGGCACGCCAGGAAAACCCGAGGACACTACTCGCCTCCCCAAGGTTGTGAACAGATCGCCTTCGGAAAAGGGGCACCAGACATAGCGAGCCGAACATGATATCCCCGAAGGCGGAACTCCCTGAAACTGGGAACCCCCGAACTGAGGGCTTGTTTCCCGAAGAGGCTCTGTCCGTACTAAAGGACGACCTCACCCAGGGACCTCGGGAGTACGGCAGGAGCATTTATGGAAGCATTTAAGGAAGCCTCTGACACATCCATTCGCAGACGCCACAATCCATCTCAAAAGGTGCACTGCCATGCTGACGCCATCAGAATCACATCATGGCCCGTCTCAGCACATGGCTCAAGGCAACCTGCTACCAGCTATTTGTCTCCTACGCCCAGAAATTCAGGAACATCCGACCGAACACATGTCGCGATCTGAACGGGCTAGGCACTCCTATAAATACCAGGAATTAATACTTGGCAGGAGGCTGGTTGGCAAAACACTGCTCCCACACTCTAAGCAAATTACCAGGCGAGACTCCTCAGCCCTTTGTGCTATTTTCTCTGCCTTTCTCTCAGCCACCACTGACTTGGGCGTCGGAGGCTGCCCCCCCGGAAAAACACTCCGGGGGCCTCCTAACCCTTTGTTTCTGAGCTTTCAGGCACTCTCCTTTGGGCGATCCAATCCACCAGGCGTTCTTCCTCCCAGAAGTCTCTCCAGCAGTCATCATGACTCTGAACGATGAGGCCCCTGGCCATCACTTGGCGCCGTCTGTGGGAACCTCTGGAGAACCTGGTGACGAGCAAGGCAGAAGCCGTCCTGAAAGGCAACCTTCGCCATTTGATCAGACTCATTCTTATCAAGCTCGAGGTCGTCAAGGTCGTCCTTCAGTTCAGCAATCTCCTCCTTCAGCGCCTTTATCTCCAGCGTCCCCTTGGACCCCTTCTTCAAAGACTCGACCTCAGCCCGGAGAGTGTTATTCTCACTCGTCAACGACACTATAAGGCTGTCAGAACCAGCCTTGTGCTTGAGAAGATCTTCGTTGGCGGCGAGCATCCCCTTTATTTGTTCACCGAGGTCAGCAATCTTCTGGGAGGAGACCTTTTGAAATTCTTCTTTTTCCTTCCGGAACTCCTCCCGAAGGGCAGTCACTTCTTTCTCAGCAGCCTCTTTCAGCTGCTGGTTTTTGGCGGCCGACTCCGCGAGTGCGATCCTCGCCTCATTCATGGTCTGAGTGGCCGAAGTTCGGAAGGCAACCTCCCTGGCCACCCGAACTCGGAGAAAGCCGGCGTACCCCAGCAGCTGCAAGAAGATAAAACGCAAGGTCAGTAAGAGCCAAACACTTAGGAAAAAATTGAAGGGAAAGAGCTGTGAAGGATATACCTGAGCAGCATGCTCGGTGATCTTTGCGGCGAGAGTGTTATCCCCCGGATGGGCCGCCGCTATAGCCTTGAAGGAGGCCTCAGTAAGCACCCCCTTCGAAATTTCCTTCGCCATTTGAGGACAGTCCTCGGAGTACAAATTCATGTCCTCCGTGAACGTCCAGAAAGGCTCCTTTGGTATCTTCCCTTGCGGGATTTTGGCGTCCCGAAGAGCTCGCTTCCGAGCATGTTCGGCCGCCCAGTCAGGGGTAGTCAACTCCCCTGCGTGGCAAGAATGAGAAGGAGATTAAAGACAAAGAAGCCAATCCAGAAAAAACAAAGGAAGTACACTTTGTCTGGAAACAAACCTGGTGGAACCTCGGCAACGACGTCCTCGGAGTCCTCGGCCTCCTCGGTTGAAATGCCCTTGCCCTTCCGCCTGCGCCGCTCCTCGGCAGAAGGTACTTCTACCACTACATCAAGGAGGGCCTGCGACGCAGTAGGACTTTGAGGAGGGACGTCGGTTGAAGGGACCTCGGAAGCAGCAGTCTCAGGCGCCGGAATCTCGGCTGTCCCAGGCTCCTCAGCAGTCTCCTCGGGAATTTCTTCTAGAGGAACCTGAGCAGTTCTCTTTGGCCCTCGTTTCCCTCGAAGGGAAGAAATAACCTTCTTCGCCCGCCCAGTACCAACGGACTTTCCACCTTCGGGAAGCCGCCTTCTTCGTCTGATCGCCCTTCTCCACTTGGCCGGTGAAAAGGGACTTGTAATAGGCGGCAGTCCCGTCGCCCATCTCTGAAAAAGGAGAGAAACATCAGCGTAA
Organism: Aquilaria sinensis; assembly: GCA_005392925.1. Lineage (NCBI taxonomy): Eukaryota > Viridiplantae > Streptophyta > Magnoliopsida > Malvales > Thymelaeaceae > Aquilaria > Aquilaria sinensis. The sequence continues at coordinate 80,055 of SMDT01001522.1, read as the reverse complement.
GTCCGAGGAAAAAACAGCAAAGGAGTAGAAGATGACTCACTTTCGACAAGCGTTTCGAAAGAAATTTCCTCCTTAAGAAGCTTGACCAACCAGGAATCCTTCCCGGCGATGGCAGGAGCTGGCATCTTGAGGTCAGTCTTGTGCTCCTTTACCACCTTTAATTCCCGAAGGACCTCTTCGGTCATCAACTTCCAGTTAATTGGAAAAGGGTAAAGGGCGCGCGAAGCGACCTCGAGATCCCAGTCAGAGACAGCCCGAATGCGGGCGTCGAAATCCGCGAACACGGGAGCCAACTCTGGGGTCAGCAGCATCCTCGGATCAACAACGTCCACATCCAGTGTTCCCTGAGCCCATTTGGTCGGAACGTACGACCAGGCCTCGTCCATCTTCAGGAAGAAGAACTTCTGTTGCCACCCCCGCCAGCTATCCTTAGTGGCGAAGGTGAACATGAATTTCTTGCTCCCGGATCCCCGAGGTAGCATGAAATAGAAGCCACCCTTCGGGACCACAGAGAGCTTGTAGTACTGCATAAAGATTATGAAATGGGGTTCTATCCCGAAGACGCCACACATGCAGAGGTAGGCGTTAAAATAGCAGAACGAGTTCGGGGGAAGCTGGTTCACAGCAATGCCATGAAATTTGCAGAACTCGCACACCATCTTCGGGGGAGGATACCGAAGACCGGCCTTCAGCTGGGCTCGAAAAACGGTAACCTCCTTACTATGGTTTGAAAAAGCATAATGGCTAGAACGAGGCAGCCTAGTAATGGCGTAAGAGGGAAGAAAGAATTTTTTCTTCCACCTCTCTAACTTTGCAGGGGTGGTGCAACAAGGATGGGCTAAAAGAGGCTGCCAGCTCTCAGGAATGGGCATTTTTGACATGAAAACGAGTTTGAAAACGGAAGAAAACAGTTTCCAGAGAAAAACTCAAAAGAACAGAGGGATCAAAACGCTCTGGAAAACAAAAACCCACCGAAAGATTTGCCAAAATCTGAGGACGCCGTCGTGAAAGTTGGCTGGAAAAAAGCTCTGATTAAGGTAGCTCCGCCACAGAAAGCAAGAAAGTGCAAGAACAGGGGCAAAGCAGAGAAAAGAGCAGAAGAAAAAGCAAAAGGAACTTATGATGGAATGGGCTATTTATAAGCCAGAGGTGGGTAACCGAAACATCGTCATAAGTACCCTTTGGAGGCGAACCGTCGCCGTAACTGCTCTCTGCACCTGAAAAGGCGCGCCCTCTGTAACCGACGCGACTCTCCTCCAATGGCAAAGCGCCACGTGTCAACCGCTGCGCAAAAATGGGGGACACGTCCTCCAAACGTCCCTTGAAAACTGGGACACGTCTTCTGACATCCCTGGAAAACTGGGACGCGCCGCTCAGACTGACACGCTTGGCCAAACAGACCTGCAGAAACAAAGAGCAGGCCAACTCGAGGACGCCAAGAGACAGGCTATGGCCGAACAGCCCATGACCTTCGGGCAAGAGGTGTATCTTCGGCACAGGCTCCGCCTCGAAGACACCAAAGAACAGGCCAAGGCCGAAGAGCCCATGATCTTCGGGCAAAAGGCGCATCCTCGGAACAGGTTGAGCTTCCAAAGAGACTCCCATAAACAACCTCGGAAAGAGATGCAAAACCGAAGTCTTCACTTCGGCTTTCCAAAGGGGGGCATGTGATAGCCAAACGCTATCGCCTCTATCTGGCCGAACTCCCTGCCACAAGAATGGCCAGAAGAAGCTGGCGCTACCCGAGAAAAGGTGTGATCATGCACCTCGGGAGATAGCCGAAGAGCTCCGAGCCCGGCACGCCAGGAAAACCCGAGGACACTACTTGCCCCCCCAAGGTTGTGAACAGATCGCCTTCGGAAAAGCGGCACCAGACATAGCGAGCCGAACATGATATCCCCGAAGGCGGAACTCCCTGAAACTGGGAACCCCCGAACTGAGGGCTTGTTTCCCGAAGAGGCTCTGTCCGTACCAAAGGACGACCTCACCCAGGGACCTCGGGAGTACGGCAGGAGCAGTTATGGAAGCATTTAAGGAAGCCTCTGACACATCCATTCATAGACGCCACAATCCACCTCAAAAGGCGCACTGCCACACTGACGCCATCAAAATCACATCATGGCCCGTCTCAGCACATGGCTCAAGGCAACCTGCTACCAGCTATCTGTCTCCTACGCCCAGAAATTCAGGAACATCCGACCGAACACGTGTCGCGATCTGAACGGGCTAGGCACTCCTATAAATACCAGGAATTAATACTTGGCAGGAGGCTGGTTGGCAAAACACTACTCCCACACTCTGAGAAAATTACCAGGCGAGACTCCTCAGCCCTTTGTGCTATTTTCTCTGCCTTTCTCTCAGCCACCACTGACTTGGGTGTCGGAGGCTCCCCCCCCGGAAAAACACTCCGGGGGCCTCCTAACCCTTTGTTTATGAGCTTTCAGGCACTCTCCTTTGGGCGTTCCAATCCACCAGGCGTTCTTCCTCCCAGAAGTCTCTCCTCCAGTCATCATGACTCTGAACGATGAGGCCCCTGGCCATCAATTCCAAGAAAGGATTCTTGCCCATGTCACATGGTATCACTCTTTCTAGATCTCAGTGTCTGAGTACAACTGAGGAGAGAGAGCACATGAGTAAGATTCCATATGCCTCAGCAATTGGATCTATCATGTATTCCATTATATGTACTCGTCCCGATGTCTCATATGCTTTGAGCATGACGAGTAGGTACCAATTGAACCCTGGTGAGAGTCACTGGACAGCTGTTAAGAACATCCTTAAGTACTTACGAAGGACTAAGGATGCATTCTTGGTCTTTGGAGGTGAAGATGAGCTCGTTGTAAGAGGTTACACCGATGCAAGCTTCCAATCCGATAAGGATGATTTTAGATCGCAATCTGGTTATGTGTTTTGTATTGGTGGTGGTGCTGTGAGCTGGAAGAGTTCAAAGCAAGAGACAGTAGCTGACTCTACAACAGAATCTGAGTACATTGCCACCTCTGATGCTGCGAAGGAGGCAGTTTGGATCAAGAAGTTCATCACTGAACTTGGAGTGGTTCCAAGCATTGTCGACTCGATAGAGCTCTATTGTGACAATAATGGAGCAATCGCACAGGCTAAGGAACCTCGATCTCACCAGCGATCCAAACATATACTCCGACGCTATCATCTCATCAGGGAGATCATCGAGAGGGGTGATGTAAGGATATGTAGGACTTCGACAGATAGCAACATTGCTGATCCACTGACAAAGCCCCTTACGCAGCAAAAGCATGATAGCCATTCTAGGTCCATCGGTATTAGATACATGGATGATTGGCTTTAGTGCAAGTGGGAGATTGTTAGTGTTGTGCCCAAAAGCCAATCATGAGATGATTGTATTTTTGCACATTGAGTCATGATATTTTATTAAGGCATTAATCCAGCAATTATGTTTGTTGTTTTGTTCCTGCGTAACTTAACAAACATAATTGTAACCCTAGAATAATGATATTCTTAAAAGTCCCTGGTCTAGTATTATTATGGAGTGGGTTGCAATAATACATAACGACTAGCATATGTGGAGACTAATATGAGATATGTAGTCTACATATAGGTACAAGTTGGAGAACTTGTGTACTGGACCGACCCACCATCAGAACACTACATGGATCGTTATATAAGTGTCATAAGTGATTCCCATAGTGATCAGGGTATATGTAGTCCTTCGACCTAAGATCATCAAGGTTCCCTACATGTGAGTCACATACTTTGATACTTTCCTTTGTTGCTCGTAACTGAGTGAACTTGAAGGAGGTCATTGGGTATGTCACATATCATGCGGAGGGATTTGTATGATCAAGATGGGATTTGTCCCTCCTATGTAATGGGAGCGATATCTTCGGGCCCCTTGATAAAGTGAGACTTAGAAAATGCATGGCCATGCTCGGATGAGTTGATATGTGATATCAATGTCATCAGTTTAAGTTAGTCTACTCGGTAATCAAGAAACCAAAGATTGGGCAATACGAGAGTGACACATTCCATGTCTCGTGCTTAGTCTTGATATCTTGGACAAAGGGACAATGGCATATATCGGTGATGATCATAAAGGTATAGTCGAATCATCGACAATCTTGTCACTTGGGTAGCAATGATGTGTTGCTAGACACCGCTCATTGCTTATGATCATAAATGTGATTTATGATCATTGCCAACGTGATAAGAGCCTATTGGGTCGCACACATAGAGCAATTTGGATCATTAGAGTGCATGGGCTAATTATTTGGGTTATGGTTTCACTTTAATTTCGTATTAATAGTGGGCCCAAGAGTTGAGCCATTATTAAGCATGAAATTAAATCCTAATTGGATTAGGGCTTTGAAACCCATTAGGCCTGGAAGTTGAGTCTCACTATAAATACAACTTTTAAGTGAGAAATTCGCAGGTCTCCTTGCCCTAGCCTCTCAAAAGGACAGTCGCACTCTTCTCTTGGAATTCCTTGGAGGACGCAAGCTAGCACTACGAGCGCAAGAGAAACGCATCTGCCGGGACGTGGTGGAAGCATGGTGATCCCGAGAGGCTCGTGTGGATACCATAGAGAGCTTGAACACGTCAACTGTTCAGGTTTTGTGATTCGACTCTACAGTTGAGTGAGAGATCTCAACCGAAAATGAGGTATGAAAATTTTCGAACACTCGGTTTACCCCGTTTCACTTGGATCCTGGAGGGTTTCGGTTAAATTCTGCTGCGTTGTTTGGCTCCAGAAACCCAACACTCTTATCATTGCGAGGATGTGAATCTCGGGTAGAAAGTCGGGAATGCTTAGTGCTTCTCCATTGAACCTTTTGACGTAGTCACGAATGGTTTCCCCACTTCGCTGTGCTATGTCGAACATCTGTACTGGCATCTTGGCCGTTGGCCTGCTACCAATGAACTGTTGTGTGAAGGCAGTAGACAACTCCTGGAAACTCAGCAAGGTTCCGTGGGCCAGGGAGTTATACCATACCGTTGCTGGACCGGAGAGGGTCACCTCGAAACACTTGCAGAGGGTAGCGTCATCTGTGCCATGGAGCACCATGCTTTGCTTGTACTTTATTAGGTGCACCTAGGGGTCACTACACCCATCGTAGGTTTCCATGCGTGGTACCCTAAAGTCACTAGGCATGGGCGCCTCCACCACTTCCCATACAAAAGGTGACTCTTCTCCGGTATAAGCATCGGGCAATCTTGACCAGATTGGTTTTCAGGAGATCTGCCTCTCAACCTTTTCCAGTTTTCCAAGGATCTTCTCCATAAGGGTAGCTGTGTTAGCTTCCCCTTGCTGCCTGGCGGTCACCGGCAATGGTGAACTTCTTCTTCTTCTCGAGGAGTAACTTCGGCAACGAGGAGACTGGGACCTTCGGTACAAGGACGAACTCCACAGACAGGAGGTCCTAGTTTCTTTCGGGGCCCTTTATCTGGTGGGTTGCGCCCTAGGGGGCACGTCCTCCATTAAAGATCCGTCATGAGAACCCTCATTCCTGGAACTCTGGTGGGTGGACCTCAGGCTTCTCTCCCAGCGCATTGTTGAGGGAGAGGCCTTTTGGACCGGAAGAGGCTGGGGCCACCTCTGGTTGAGTTGTTGAGTCATTTCAAGGACAATGGAGCACTGGAAGTCTTGTAAGAAGCCTAATGTCACTGTTAGAGGGCGGTCATCCTCCAACATAGAAGTCTCTGCAGTGGGCTGCTTGGTCGCCGGCTGAACCTCCGGTGCGAAGGGGGACATCAAGAGGCCCTTGTCTTTGGAATGCCGAGTGTCTATGACGGTGACTTGGGAAGGGTTTCCCACAGATGGCACCAAATGATGCCATTCCGCATCTTCATTGTGCAACATGGTGAGCCTGGAGCAGAAACTTCTGGTGAGGGAACGCCTGGATGAGGGACCTCTGGTGGGAGAAGGGCTGCAAGGACTCAGAAAAGCAAGGGTTAAGAGCTCCCCAGAGTGTTTCTCAGGGGAGGAGCCTCTGACGCCTAAGTAAGTACTTTGTGAGAGTAGAGAAAGGGAATAGTAAGCAGAGTATATCAAGAATTCCAGGCTACCTCTTCGTGGTCCTTATGAAAGCACTGTGCAAGTATTTATAGGAGGGTGCAGGGAGAAGGCCATTTGACATAGCCTGCTAGGATGGTGACACGTGTTCAGCGTGATTTTGTCCGTACCTCTCAGAGGGCTCCTCCAACTAGCCTTAGGCCATTCTGACCAAGGGTGCTGGCAGGGGTGCTGTCACAGGGGTGCCTGTGTCAGGGGCGTGTGCGAGGCTTTTGTGTCAGAGGCTCCTCAGCCGTTTTGTTGCATGCCCACATGGCCTTTTCGGGGGACTGAACTCCTTCGGAGTATAGAGCTTGTTCGGGGAGGTGAGCTCATTTGGATGGGGGTCCCTTATTTGTACGAGGCACCTTCAGTTAGGCTCTCCAGAGGTCAGGCTCAGGTACCTGATGATGGCACTTCGTGAGCGTGCTCTAAGGGTGGCCTAAAGAGTATCCAAATGTGGTTTTGGGCACATGAGGTCGGTGCGAGGTCACCCTCAGGAAGGGTGGTGACCCCTTCTGACCAAAGTTGGTCCCATGAGTTTCCTGAGGGTTGTGCCTATCCAGCTTGTCCAAGCGTGCTGAGGCCCTCTCTTTGCCCGGGTTTTGTCTTGTCTGTTTCGACCGAAGGTGGTGCGCTGGCCAAGGGTGGTGCGCACATACGAAGTCCTTCACGGGGCGATAGCCCTTTGGCTATCAATCAGCACATCCTTAAAGTATGCCAAGAGGTGAAGCCCGTCCAACAGAAAAAGTGTTGCCTCTCGGTGCACAAGAACAAATTCATTAAAACCTATGTCCAACGACTAGCGGAGGCAGGCATAATAAGGGAGGTCAAGTATGCTGAGTGGCTCAGTAACGTCATTGTTGCCTCCAAGGAAGGGAGCAATAGACTCCGAATGTGCATCAACTTCCAAAATATAAATGATGCCTGAACAAAAGACTCATATCCTCTACCACCAATAGAACAATTGGTAGACTCCACTGCCAAATACGGTCTACTTAGCTTCCTCGATGCTTTTAGCGGATACCACCAAATTCGGATGGATCTGAAGATGAGGAAACAATTGCCTTCATTACCAAAGTCAAGACATATTGTTACATCAGAACACCCTTTGGCCTTAAAAATGCAAAAGTCACATACCAAAGGCTGATAAACAGCGTATTCAGGTCCCAAATTAGGAGAAATATAGAAGTGTACATCAATGATATGATAGTTAAGAGTAAACAACCTAGTAGTGATATCATAGACTTGGGGGAAACATTCCACCAACTTAAAAAATTTGGAATCCATCTTAACCCTGAAAAGTATGTGTTCGGGGTCACTGCTGGCAAATTCGTCGGGTTTCTAGTATCCAAAAGAGGTATAGATGCCAGCCTAGAAATGGTTAATGCTCTGTTAGGATTTCAAACTCCTATGACTACCAAGGATGTGCAAAGGCTCACGGGGTGAATTATGGCCCTTAGCAAATACATCTCCAGAAATAGAGATCGGTATCGGCCATTCTTCAATGTGCTCACCAAAACAGCAAAAACTGAAGTCAACCTCAACCCCGAGGAACTTCCTTGGAACAAAGATCGCCAAAAGGCTTGGGATGAACTTAAAAGCTACTTAACTCGTCTGCCTGAACCATGGGAGGGGGAACTTTTCATCCTCTACCTCCTTGTCATGGATAAAGTAGTAAGTTTGGTACGGGTGAAGGAAGAATGAGGAAAGCAATAGCCGGTGTACTATGTAAGCAAGTCCCTGCATGGTGCCAAAGTTAGGTACCCTCTACTACAAAAGGCCATCTATGCCCTAGTACTGGCAAGTAGGAGACTTCGGCCTTATTTCCAAGGAAATCCTATCACAGTGTTAAGTACCATATGTCATGAGGAAAGTAGATCACTCAGGAGGACTGTCAAAGTGGTGCATCAAACTTGGTGAGTTCGATATCACTTATGAGCCAAGGAAGGCAATATAGGCCCAAGCATTGGTAGATTTTATTGTTGAGATGCCTAAAACCAAAGGTACTCCGGAAAACCTTGGAGATGACAAACCTAAGTGGACATTATTTTTCGATGGCGCCTTAGGATTCGAACACCACAGAGATGGAGTAATTCTCCGTGGGCCTGAAGGTACAGAAGCTACGAAGGCCATCAAATTTGGTTTCAATGTCATCAATAATGTTGCTGAATATGAAGCCCTCATAGCAGCTTTGTGATTGGCAAGAAAGTCAATGTCAGAAATCTGAAGGCCCATGGCGATTCTTAGCTGGTGGTCCGGTAGATGACTAGGGACTATGAGCCAAAATACCCGAACTTGGCAAAGTACCTTAATCTCATAAATAGGCTTATCCAAGAGTTTGATATGGTACAAATAAAAAATGTACCTCGACGAGATAATGTGGAAGTAGATACTTTGGCCAAATCAAAATAGTCAATAGAAGTACTAAATCACCCGAGGATAACAATAATGTCCATTGCAACCTCGAGTAAAGGATGGAAGGATCCTATCAAGAAATATCTACACGGGTAGATAGTTCCTGATTGGGGAAGAATTGTACCAACAAAGGTACACCAATCCACTACTAAGATGTATTAGTGAAGATGACATTGAAGCAGTTCTCACAGAAGTTCATGAAGGAGCCTGTGGGTCTCACATCTGGACTGATGCCCTTTGCTGGGGTACTACTTTCATAAGGATATTTCTGGCTTATTTTAAGGAAGGATGCTAGGTAGTTCGTTAAGAAATGCGATAAGTGCCAGCAACACGCACCCATTCAAAGAGTACCCTCTAAGGTAATAACTTTGGCTAACTACCGTTGCCCCATCTGTTACCACCTCATAAAATGGGAGAATTACAAGTGTGCATAATGGCTAAAAACCATTATATTGTGTAATTCTCACCATAGTGTTTGAAGTGTGGGGGTTAAAAGGCATGATCAACACCTCCTTAAAAGTGTTCCAAGTTAGTAACTTGGCCCCCAAGAAAAGCCTTAAGGATTGCTTGTTTGTCAAGCAACCTATGGACTTTTTTGTAAGGTTTTGGAAATTCGGGTACTTAATTGCAAAACTCTCAAGAAAGAGACTTGGAGAGTTATGGGAAGGATATAAGTGGTATGAAAGTGATATTGGAGGACCAAATTACTCATGGAAGACAAGTTTGAACAAAGGAAACACTAAAGGCAATAAGGACCTAAATGTCCTAGTGTAAACCTTAAGGTGTTCAAGATTTTGACTTAAGTTTAAGGGTGGAATTTTGGGGTTATCAGCCATGACTTGATAATTAGTCAAAAATGTTGGGCACATGTGTACCAATGATTTTAAGACAAAGAAACCATAATTAGTGAGAAGGAAAATGACATAAAGCAAGGTTAAACTTGTTAAGTGTGTTTTGGTGCCCTTAAGCTCATTTAAGGCCATTTAAGTGGCCAAATCACTTATCCCTCTCTCATTTTCGTCCTTCCCCGGCACAAGAACACAACCATACTTCCTCCATAGCCACCACACCTTCAAACTTGCAATTGATTGAAATTGAAGGCAAAAGGAAGCAATTGGAAGCAAACTAGAGCTATTTCTTGCATACTTCAAGGATTAAGCTTCAAATTCAGGCTACTCACTTAGGTAAGGGTTCTCTTGCTCTCATGGACTGTTTTCTGAAATTTTCAAACATCCATGGAGCTAGGGCTAAGCTTGGAAGAGAGCCATGTGCTTGATGAACCAAGCTTAGTGAGGGGAGTGCACTTATTGAAGGTTTTGTGACCTAGTGTGAAGTGCACAATGATGGCAGTAAAGTGAGGGTTTCTAGAGCCCAAAGTTAGTACTAACTAATGTTAAAATACTCCTAAGACCAAGCATTAGCTCGAGGAGGGCTGCCATAGTGATTTGGTTATGTTTATTATATATTTTATGGACTAACCTATGGTATATGTTGCTGCCACATTTCATGTGTTTGTTGTTTGTGTTTGGATGCTGCATTTGGTTGCTATATCTTTTATATATGCATTGTGGTTTTTTTGTTTTAGTGTCTTTGGATCCATGTTTTAATGAGGATCACATTACCTTAAGAAACCAAGTGTTACCCTTACTAAGTTTCTCAATGAAACTTACTCTCCTCAATTCTGTCATTTCAGGTCCAGCTGAAAGATCACCCTCAAAATAACCTTTGTGGATTGATTTTTGATCTGAAATTTCAGGTACATGAACTTCCATATGTCTATTTGTGATCTGGAAATTTTGGTGATTTTAGGAGCACATTTGGTATTTTTAATGGTGGTACTTACTGTGTTGTGCAGCAGCTGTCCAGCATCCTGTTTTTGGAGTCCTTTGTGTCTCAGGACCTCCTGTAACCTAGGGTGCGTATTTAGCTGAGTTAATACCATATTGTAGTGCATGTATGCATGTGCATGTAGTGTATGTAAGATGAGACAAGTATGTGAACATTTGAGTAATGTTTTGGCTATGTAAGTGATGTGGTGCCAAGCTGCCTAAGTGTGAATGATAGACTGCTACATCCCTTTAACTTTGTTTTAGGTATGCAGCGTATGGCACTTGTCCTAAGCAACATAAATTAATTCCATAGACTAAATAACATCATAAATAATTTAAATAAATAGAAAATTAATGAAAATAAAGTGCAAATACAAGTTCACCCCAAAAAACCCCAAATGGTCTTCTTGGGTGCACTTTGGGCAGTTTAGGGTTTTCACTTGTATCTTCAACTCCAAGCTTGAATATTTGAGTTCCAATGGTGTGATTATTCCTATTAAATTTTGGAAAGATTTCTTGAAAAGTCAAAGCTCAAAGATCCAGCTTGTAGACAAAAAATGCATCAAGAATAATCAAAGGGGCTCAAAAGGTGCACTTTGAGTGGTATCCTCGGTGTCCTTGCTTTGTGACTTGTCTAGGCACTCTAGGATTGAGTACCAAGTTTGTCCATCATCTCCATATGATTTCTTGAAATTTCCAGTAGCTCCATGTGAAGTTCCATATCCATTCTCCATGAAGAAGCTTAAAACAAAGGCTTGAAGTGCAGTAGTGAGCTCCTTAGCTTTCTTCCTTGTCATTGCCCCACTAGAAACCTTCAATGGTTCCTTGTGTTGATTGAGTGTGCCTTCCTTGATCATATCACATAGAAAATGGAGGTGGCAAAGAGTACTACATATACAAGCCTAAATTGAAATCTTCTTAAACTAACTCCCACCGTGGATGCAAGTCCTAGTGGAAAGTCACAAAAGTCCTTGTCCAAGTGCTACTAGGCTCTACAGCCAAAGGAAGACTTTAGTCAGTACTGTTACTTGACCAACAAGTAATCCTAGTAAGCTAGAATCATAGAGATTCTCAAGTACAATACCTGCATAAAAGCTACTACTACGATAACCCTCAGGGTTATCCGGCCAAACAACTTTAGAATTTACACAACGTAACTAGGGAGGAGAACTTAAACATTCTCAGTAAGGGTCTTCATTGTACCTGCAAGAAAATTACTAAGTGATAGCCAAAGGGCCATTACCCTCCAAACTCCCAAGCTCTGACGAAGCACCGCCCTCAGAAAAGATGAGCATTACCCTCGAAGAATGCGAGCACCAACCTTGGGAAAAGAGAGTCCGCAGTCCTTGACCCCCTGACCTTGGTAATTCACCATCAGCCTCAAGGAATAACAGGACTGGCCTTAAGAAAATGGTACACTACAACCACCGGTAAGATGACCTGACTAACTTTGGGAGGAGTAGACTCACCATCGTCGGCAAGGGAAAACATCCTCCGAAGGGGATCCTTTGTGCCGAGGGGCCTTCCCAGTGACTGGAGCAACCTTGGCTAGAAGCTCTCATATCCCGTAAAGGTCTCTTTCACCGAAAGGGTCTTGTGAACACGACAAAAATAGTTAAGGAGCCCCTGACACAGAGACCTCTCACACGCCCCTGACACACAGGCCTCCCATGGCCCTGACTTCTAGCCAGAACGGCCTATGGCCAGCTGGAGATCCCCATCCCCAAAGGTACGGACCGCATCTAGCCAAACACATGTCATGATCAAAGAGGGCTGTGTCAAATAGACTTCTTCCAATGTCTTCCTGTAAATACTTTGGGAAACGACCTTGGTAAAGACATAGGCTGAACACTCAAAAGAACTCTACTCTTTATTCTCCATTCACTACTCTTCACTTGCCAAATACTTCCTTGGGCATTGGAGGCTCCTTCCCAGGAAACACACTCCAAGGACGTCCTAACCCCTGTTCTTTTGAGCCTGTCAGGAAATCTCATGACGGAAGTCTCTTCTACCAGCATCTCCATATCAGAAGTCCCTCTCAGGCCTACCATGTCGTACAACGAAGATGCTGATGGGCATCACTAAGGACTCCACATATGATGACATATGTAACCTGCTGTGAGCTCTTACAACTTAAGGGTCTTATATATATGCACATATAACTAGGTCCCGTGAGACCTCTCCTCAACTAGTCCTTGAACCACAAGGCATAGCATTATCCTCTAGCAAGCTTAGCTTGCCAGCCTAACTAGTGATAAATCACCAGTTGAACCTCTCCTGTTTATGTTGGATAGGGGAATTATGGTGGGGCTATTGTAGACTAGGCCATAAAGACCTTGTTGACTAGGTGCACTAAGGTTTCACCTTACAACCTCATGGCTAATGGCACAGCTAGGTCACCAAGGGTTCTAAACCTTCCACCCAAGCTAGTGGTATTTAGTTGTGATACTTAGTAAACTAGTTTTCTTGCTTATGGTACAAGTCACCATAAAGCTTTATAAAACTCAAGAAAACTCCTAGGTCTTGAAGGACTTCTAAAAGTCCCAGAGTACCACCAGAATACTTAGATCCTAAGGTACCCTAAGAACTCCTTTACGTCTCCCTTCGACCTTCCTAGCAAAACAAGGAAAATTCAGCCAACTCGCCTATGGCTACACATTGCCACAGTTGGTATTGTTCTGCCAACTTTTCTAGTATTGGTGACGCGCTGTGGACAATGGTACCAAACTGGTGACGCTTGCCAATTTGTGAATCTGCAGAATTTTTACAGATTTTGTTGCTACGAACTTTGGACACTTACCAAACATATCAACCATGCTTGGTTAGCCTCCAAACTTCACATACATGTAAAACATGTTGCATAGATCACAACCAACTATCACAAGGCAATCTATGATGCCTTATAACATTTTTCCAATCATCATAAACCTCATAGTCCACCATGATTCAACCTTGTTCACTAACTAATGCTATTGCTAGAATTACTCAAATTTTTCAAGCAAACTCATTCCAACAGCATTAATTGAACTTAAAAACACAACTCCCTTACCTCAACTCCAAGTAACAAGCAAGAATCAAGCACTCTTCCAATCCACTAAGCTCACCAAAGCACCACCTAAGTTCCAAGCAAAACATAGGCACCAAACATCAAATTCTTGCTTTCTAACCAAAACCCAAGCTCCTAACTAACCAATAAACATGAATTCAATCAAGAACACATTGGTTACATCGTACTAACAAATGAGATGGGAGAAAACATGCTTCCCAGCTCCAAAACCATAGTTGTATGCTTTAAATGAGCTCCCAATGGCCTATATACTTATGATGGCTTCTCTTTTCACCAATAAACTTTGATTTCAAGCTCAATTGGATGGAAAAGGAGGGTGGAGAGGATGAAATCAGGTTTATGGTAGCCACGCTTCATTTTACTCTCTTATAACCCTTGCTTACCACAAAAGCCACCAAAGTATTAGACTTGATACACTTAAGCCCTCATCTTTTGGTAAACTTAGCCATCCTTGATTAATCCTTGTTTATTTCATTAAGTTTGGGTTAAAGTTGAAATTTAAGTTATAAATCTTCATTTTAACCACTTGAGACGTAACCCGCCTACTCAGGATCCAAAATTACCATTTTGCCATTGAACCTCATTTAATGCCTTAACTTTCTTGGAACTTAGTGAACTTTGCTAAAATTTTCTATTCTTGCTATGTAAACTTCAATTAAGGTTCCAAAATTAATTTAGAGTACTTTGCCTTCCCCAAGCATGCTTCCCACTAGTAGGGCCATAACATTCTCCCTACATTTTGGAATTTGGTCCTTCAAATTCCGCTGTAACTTTGGAAAAACACTTGGATATCTTTTCAGCATATCCTGCTCCATTTCCTAGGTAGCTTCCTCTTCACCCTGGTTAGATCAAAGGATTTTAACCATTGGAATCCACATAGTTTGAAGTTTTTTGACTTACCTATCAAGTATTTGAACAGGTTTCTCTTCATAGTCAACTTTTCCTGAATGGGTACCACTGAAGCATTAACTACTTGTCCCGGATCCACTATGCATTTTTTAAGTAGACTAACATGAAACACGTTATGCATTTGAGATAGATTAGGTAGTGACACTAATCGATAAGCAACTTTCCCTACTCGTTCCAATACCTTATAAGGTTTAATGCACCTAGGGGCTAACTCACCCCTCTGCCCAAAGTGGGTAACTCCTTTCATTGGAGACACTTTAAGAAGTACTTTTTCCCCAACTTCAAAACTCAAGTCTCGTATTCTCAAATTAGCATAGTTAGTTTTCCTATCATTGGCTGCTTTAATTCATTTTTGGATTAACTTGATCTTAGCTGTGGTATCAGCTATGATTTCAGGACCAATAACTACTCTATCTGTAGGGTCTACCCAACAATAGGGTGTCATACATTGCCTTCCATACAAAGCCTCACATGGTGCCATACCAATAACAGTTTGATAACTGTTATTGTAAGCAAACTCAATAAGTCGTAAATGCTAATCCCAATCGCTTCTGAAAATCAATAGCACACATACGTAACATATCCTCTAAAGTTTGGATCACTCTTTTAGATTGCTCATCAATTTGAGGATGGAAAGTGGTACTAACACTAACCTTGCTTCCTAATGCTTCTTGGAAAGCATTCCAAAATCGTGACACAAACCGAGGATCTCTATCAGATATAATCTGATTCAATATGCCATGGAGTCTCACAATTTCCTTAAGATACAACTGAGCCAACTTCTCCAATGTATAAGTAATCTTGATAGGTATAAAGTGTGCTAACTTCGTTAGCCGATCAACCTCTACCCATATAGCATCATGTTGACTTTGAGTATTTGGCAATCCCACTAGGAAATCCATAGTAATCGACCCCCATTTCCTCACTGGAAGAGGTAAACTTTAAAGTGTACCTTCTGGTTTCTGATGTTCAGCTTTAACCATTTGGCATGTCAAACAGTTTGCCACATGTCCTCCTACATCCCTTTTAAGTCCTAGCCACCAAAAATACGTCTTCGGAACATGATACATCTTACTAACACCAGGGTGAATGTTCAAAGTACTACTATGTGCTTCCTATAGGACTTGCTACCGAAGCCCTTCCACATTTGACGCATAAAGATGATCTCCATAGTGCAGTATTCCATCCTTGAATTGGAATTCCTTTTTCACAGTACCAAATTTCACTTCTCCTGAATTTTTCTTCAACAATGGATCTTTGATTTGAGCATCCTTAACTCTAACTAACCAAGCTGATTGTATTTCTAGAACGTAGACTAGGTATTTCTCTTGGTTTTGCCAAAACTCATGCAAAGCTATGAAACAATCTTCTAATGCTCCTTCGGAGGAATTCGTAGCCTAATCCTTAGATAGGATTACTGCAGTGTACTTCTGACTCAATGCATCTGCTACAACATCTCCTTTGCCAACACAGTACTCAATTAAGCAGTCATAATCTTTTATGTATTCAATCCATTGACATTGCCTCATGTTCAGATTCTTCTGTGTAAACAGATATTTCAAACTCTTATGATCGGTGAAGATCCTGAACGACCTCCCCATCAAGTAATGCCTTTACAACTTGAGTGCAAAAATTACTGCCACTACTCAAGCTCGTGAATAGGATAGTTCAACGCATTAGAGCTCAACTGTCTTGAACCATAGGCGATCACTTGACTCTCTTGTATCAACACACACCCTAAACCAAAACCCGATGCATTACTGTATACTGTAAAAGCTTTATTCGAATCTGGTAGAATGAGTATAGGTGTGCTAGTTAATCTTCTCTTCAACTCCATTTAAGCTTCCTCACACTTCGGTGTCCATTCAAACTTCTGAGCTTTCTTGGTCAAGGCCACTAATGATGTAGCTATCATAGAGAATTTCTCTATGAATCACTTATAGTAGCCTGCCAAGCCCAAGAAACTCCTCACTTTTGTAACTATAGTTGGTCTCTTCTACTCAACTACCACCTGAACTTTTTCAAGATCAACTAACAGACCCTGAGCACTAATGACGTGGCCCAAAAATTGAATCCTTTCAGACCAAACCTCACACTTAGACAACTTTGCATAGTACTAATTATCCTTCAGCGCTTGCAAAACTGACATAAGATGCTTCTCATGTTCTGAGCTAGTTTGTGAGTACACCAAAATGTCATCGATGAAAACTTCAACAAACTAATCCAGAAATGGTTTAAAGATTCGATTCATAGCTTCCATGAATACTGCTAGAGCATTAGTTACACCAAATGGCCTAACTGTGTACTCATAGAGTCCATACCTTGTCCTAAAGCTAGTTTTTGAGATATCTTCCTCCTTAACTCTGGTTTGGAAGTATCCAGACTGGAGGTCAATCCTAGAAAACACCTTTTCTTCCCTGAGTCTATCAAATAGATCATCAATTCTAGGAAGTAGATACTTATTCTTGGTTGTTACTACATTCAACTTTCTATAATCGAAGCACAATCTAAAAGTTTCGTACTTCTTCTTCACAAATAACATCGGGGCTCTCGACGATGATACACTAGGCCTTATAAAGCCTTTCCCAAGCAGTTCCTCTAATTGCTTCTTTAACTCATCCATCTCAGGAGCTAACATTCTACAAGGTGGTATTGAAATAGGTTCAACCCCAGGCTAAAGATGGATTGCAAACTCATTATCCCTCTTGGGTGTTAACTGAAGCAACTCTACTAAAAACACTTCAGGAAATTGATTGGCTATAGGAATCTTTTCAAGTTCCTCCTCTATGGTACCCTATTCAATGAATAATACCCTTCTTCTCTGACTATGGGGATGGTATCCATAAGTCTAAGATGTAAAATTTTAGCACTAGATGCTAATCCTTCTGTGCAAGTCACTCTAGCTCCCTAAGCATTAGTAATGTCGATTGAGTGATTAACATCGTCAATTGGTGCCTTATGCTTACTTAGCCAATCCATTCCCAACACTAGGTCATAAGACATCAATTCTATCACCCACAATTCACAACAAAAATCATGGTTGCCTAACTGCAAGGGATACCTAGCAACAACTTCATTGGTCACAATAAAACTCCTCCCTGCAGTCCTAATAAGTCTTAACTCACAGGATATTTCTCGTTGCAACCTATACTTATCTACCAACGCAAATGATATCACTGAAAGAGTAGCTACTATATCAAAAAGCACTCTAACACTACCATTCTGAAAAGTAAAATTACCTTGAATGGCGGCTGGTTCTTTGGTCACCTGGCTTGCCAGGTTGAAAACCCTCAAGTCAACTACTTTTATGGCTACATCAGGTCGATTTCCTATGGCAAGTGGTGCAGGGGTAGATTCCTAGGTGGACTTGGCAAAGGTCGAGCCCGTGGGCATTCCCTCGCCCGATACCCTTTCTGACCACAGAGATTACAAATATCAGTTCCCAAGGTGCATGGCCTCGTGCCATGGAACCGCCTACACATAGGACATAAACCCATCTTCTTTCTCCTGAAGGGACATTGGCTTGCAACCATCGGCCACTTCTCGGTGCTCTTTCGTAGGTTGGCTAGTCCAACCTCCACCTTTTTGCTAGGTGCCCTCGAATCCTCAAATTCCCTTTCTAAGGCTAACGCCTTCTGTACCACTTGGCGATAACTCCTGATGTCCACTGTCGCCATATACCTCTGAAGCACTGGTTTCAGACCTTGAAAGAATTTCTTGGCCTTCAACTCACCATTACCAACCATGTAAGGAGCATACCAAATAAGTGAATTATAACGTTACTCATACTTTCGCACAAACAACTTTCCTTGCACTAGATTCTCAAACTGGATGCTCTTTCGATCCTGTGCAGCTTCACTAATATATTCCAGTCAAAATTTCTTCTCGAAGTTTGAGTACTTGAGCACCTTTTTCTTGTGCTCTAGACGAGTACCATTGCTTTCTATGAGCATCTCCATCATATCATCCCACCATAAACTAGCCCTTCCTCTAAAAAAGAAGGGTACTAAGGCCATCCTTTGTTTAGACTCATAACCTCCACAAGAGAAAAGTTTATTCATCCTGGATAACTAATCTTCTGCTTGATTGGGATCACCTATCCCATCAAAACTCAGTGGATCAACGGTCTTAAACTTTTCTAACAACCTTATTTGATGTGGGGTGTCTCCCCAGCTTGGAGCCTCCATAATCTCTAGCTCATCTTCCTACTCACGAACGTGATTTCTCCATTCATGAGCCTTAGGCATTCACTGTTGCTCAGCATGCCATTCTTGATCCTGGTGAGGATCATTTTCCTCTTGGATAACTTCTCTGTCCTCATGATCCTGGAATAACTCAGTCATGATGGTAGTCATACCCTGTGCCACTTGGGCCATAGTCTAAGTTAACCCCTGAAGCACCCTTGGTATCTCATCCAACCTTGCCATAGTTGGGTCACTAGAACCTTCACCAGGTTCTCTAGCTCCTCTCAAAGCTCCTGACCTAGTGTCAACCATAACAACATGTAACCAAAGCTAGACAACAATCCCAAGATGTTGGTCAGTGCTAACTTTCCTGGAACATGGACTTTCCAAAACTAGATCTCAGTCTTAGCCTCCAATATTTATGAAATGAGCTCTAAGCTCTGATACCAAAAACTGACATGGCCATCCTTGACCCCTGCCCAGGAGACCTATCAGAGCTGGTCTCACGGTGGATTGTAATTGGCTAGTTGTATATGCATGTGAATTAAAACTCCATGATGCTAGTTGATTAACTTAGAATATGTAGGATGCATGCTCTTCATGCTTTGACTTAGATTAACAAAAACTATAAAACATTGATTTGGCCAAGAGATTTCCATAGAAAATAAGTTCAAATAGCCAAAGCATACAAAATCAACATTTATGTGAGTTTACTGCACATAACAACTATGTGGGAGCATTCATACATAAAGTAGACTAATGCCCTCACCCAAGAGCAGCCCTAGAGTCTAAGACTTCTAAAAACATAGACAATAGAGGCAGGTAAGAGTACTATATATAGAAGCCTCAACTAAGATCTTCTTAAACTAACTCCCACCTTGGATGCAAGTCCTAGTGGCGAGTCACAAAAGTCCTTCTCCAAGTGGTACTAGGCTCTACAGCCAAAGGAACACTATAGTTAGTACTATTACTTGACCAATAAGTAATCCTAGTAAGCTAGAATCATAGAGATTCTCAAGTACAATACCGGCACAAAAGCTACTACCATGATAAGCCTCAGCGGTCATCCGGCCCAACAACTTCAGAATCTGCACAACATAACTAGGGAGTGAGAACTTAAACATTCTGAGTAAGAGTCTTCAGTGTACCTACAACAAAATTACTAAGAACTCCACATATGATGACATATGTAACCTCCTCTGAACTTTTACAGCTTGAGGTATGATATATATGCACATATACGTAGGTCCCTTGAGACCTCTCCTCACCTAGTCCTTGAACCACAAGGCATAGCCTTGTCATCTACCAAGCTTAACTTGCCAGCCTAACTAGTGATAAATCACTAGCTGAACCTCTCTCGTTTATGTTGTACAAGGGAATTATGGTGGGACTATTGTAGACTAGGCCATAAATACCTTGTAGACTAGGTGCACTAAGGTTTCACCTTACAACCTCATGGCTAACGGCATGGCTAGGTCACCAAGGGTTCTAAACCTTCCACCCAAGCTAGTGTTGGGTTTCGGGAGCCAAACAAGCGCATCAGAATTTAACCAAAACCCTCCAGGATCCAAGTGAAACGGGGTAAATTGGGTGTTCAAAAATTTTCATACCTAATTTTCAGTTGAGATCTCTCACCCAACTGTAGAGTCGAAACGCAAAACCTGAATAGTTGACGTGTTCAAGCTTTTTATGGTATCCACATGAGCCTCTCGGGATCACCATGCTTCCACCCCGTCCCAGCAGATGCATTTCTCTTGTGCTCGTAGTGCTAGCTTGCGTCCTCCAAGGAATTGCAAGAGAAGATTGCGGCTGTCCTTTTGGGGGCTAGGGCAAAAAGCTACGAGTTTGTCCCTAAAAGTTGTATTTATAATGAGACTCAACTTCTAGGCCTAATGGGTTTCAAAGCCCTAATCCAATTAGGCTTTAATTTCAGGCCTAATAATGGCTCAATTCTTGGGCCCATTATTAATATGAAATTATTGTGAAACCATAACCCAAATAATTAGCCATGCACTCTAATGATCCAAATAGTTCTATATGTGCGACCCAATAGGCTATTACCACGTTGGCAATGATCATAAATCACATTTATGATCATAAGCAATGAGCGGTGTCTAGCAACACATCGTTGTTACCCAAGTGACAAGATTGTTAATGATTCGACTAAACCTTTGTGATCATCACTGATATATGCCATTGTCCCTTTGTCCATGATATCAAAACTAAGCACGAGACATGGAATGTGTCATTCTCGTATAGCCCAATCTTTGGTTTCTTGATTACCGAGTAAACCAACTTAAACTGATGACATTGATATTGTATATCAACTCATCCAAGCATGGCCATGCATTTTTCTAAGTCTCACTCTACCAAGGGGTCCAAAGATATCACTTCCGTTATATAAAAGGGACAAATCCCATATTGATCATACAAATCCTTCCGCATGATATGTGACATACCCAATGACCTCCTTCAAGTTCACTCAGTCACGAGTGACTAAGGGAAGTATCAAAGTATGTGACTCACATGTAGGTAACCTTAATGATCATAGGTCAAAGGACTACATATACCATGATCACTATGAGAATCACTTATGACACTCATATAACGATCCATGCAGTATTCTAATGGTGGGTCGGTCTAGTAACAAGTTCTCCAACTTGTACTCATATGTAGACTACATATCTCATATTAGTCTCCACATATGCTAGTCGTTATATATCATTGAAACCAGCTCCACGATAATACTAGACTAGGGGCATTTAAGAATATCATTATTCTAGGGTTATAATTATGTTTATTACATTATGCAGAAACAAAACAACAAACATAATTGATGGATTAATGCCTTAATAAAATATCATGACTCAATGTGCAAAAAATACAATCATCTCATGATTGGCCTTTTGGGCACAACACTAATAGCTAGGGGTTTTTAGTTGTGATCCTTAGTAAGCTAGTTTTCTTGCTTATGGTACAAGTCACCATAAAACTTTCTAAAACTCAGGAAAACTCCTAGGTCTTGAAGGACTTCTAGAAGTCTCAGAGTACCCTCTAAATACTTAGACCCTAAGGTACCCTAAGAACCCACTAGGTCTCCCTCAACCTTCCCAGCAAAACTTGGAAAATTCATCCAACTTGCATGTGGTGACGCGTCGCCACAGTTGGTAACATTCTACCAACTTTTCTGGTATTGGTGATGTGTCGTCGACAATGGTACCAAACTGGCAACGCTTCGCCAATCTGTGAATTTGTAGAATTTTCATAGATTTTACTACTATGAACTTTGGACACTTACCAAACATATCAACCATGCTTGGTTAGCCTCCAAGCTTCACATACATGTAAAACATGTTGCATAGATCACAGCCAACTTTCACATGGCAATCTATGATGCCTTATAACATCTTTCGAATCATCACAAACCTCATAGTCCACCATGATTCAACCTTGTTCACTAACTAATGCTATTGCTAGAATCACTCAAATTCTTCAAGCAAACTCATTCCAATGGCATTAATTGAACTTAAAAACACAACTACCTTATGTCAACTCCAAGTAACAAGCAAGAATAAAGCACTCTTCCAATCCAGTAAGCTCACCAAAGCACCACCTAAGTTCCAAGCAAAACATAGGCACCAAACATCAAATTATTGCTTTCTAACCAAAACCCAAGCTCCTAACTAACCAATAAACATGAATTCAATCAAGAACACATTGGTTACCTCGTACTAAAAATAGGGGATGGGAGAGAACATGCTTCCAATCTCCAAAACCATAGTTTTATGCTTGAAATGAGCTCCTAATCGCCTATATACTTATGATGACTTTTTTTTTCACCAATAAACTTTGATTTCAAGCTTAATTGGATGGAAAAATGAGGATGGAAAGGATGAAATTGGGTTTATGGCAGCCACCCTTCACTTTACCCTCTTATAACCCTTACTTAACACAAAAGCCAGCAAAGTATTAGACTTGATACACTTAAGCCCCAATCTTTTGGTGACCTTAGCTATCCTTGATTAATCCTCGTTTATTTCATCAAGTTTGGGTTAAAGTTGAAAGTTAAGTTATAAAACTTCATTTTAACTAGTTGGGACCTAACCCGGCACTCAGGATGCAAATTACTATTTTGCCCCTAAACCGGATTTAGTGCCTTAACTTTCTTGGAACTTCGTGAACTTTGCTAAATTTTTCTATTCTTGCTATGTAAACTTGAATTAGGGTTCCAAACTTAATTTAGAGTACTTTTCATCAAACATGCTTCCCACTAGTAGGGCCATAACACTTTGGCAGCAATTTCAGTGAAGGACATATAGAGATTCGTCTAGAAGAACATCATATGCAGATTTGGTGTGCCGAGGGTGATAGTAGCAGATAATGGTTCCCAGTTCACTGATAAAGGATTTCAAGAATTCGTAACCAACCTCAGGGTAAAATTGCACTTCGCCCCAGTTGCCCATCCTTATAGCACTGGACAAGTTGAAGTGTCTAATAGGACAATAAAAGATGGTCTGAAAAAAAGGTTGAAGAGATAAAGAGAAAATGGCCGGGGGAACACCAGAGTGTGCTATGGAGTTATCGAAAAACCCTTAGAAGAGCTACTAGAGAAACACTTTTCTCACTTGTCTTTGTCACTGAGGCCATTATCCCCATCGAAGTCATACAATCGTCTATTAGAATATAGGTGTTTGAGCAAGAAGGGAACAATCTTAGTTTAAGAGGCAAGTTAGATATGATTGATGAACATAGAGAGATGGTCGAACGCAGAAGAAAAGCGTTTTAGCAGAGGGTAGCCAATGCTGCGAACTCGCATGTCAAACCTAAAGGGATCAAGAAAGGAGACCTCATTCTCCAAAGGGCTGAACTGGAACCCCAAAGACCATTTCATTGCATACTTCGGGAAATTGGGAAGGACCTTATTTGGTGATCGAGGAAGTTCGGCCAGGGGTTTATAAGCTCAAAAATTATGAATAAGAAGAGTTGAAGAGCTTATGGCACTTTGACTCTTTGAAAAAATTCTACACTTATAATTTTCCAAAAGAGTTTAACCGAATATGGTTGCTTCCAAAAGTACATGAGTGATAGTGTACAAGTATTGCCAAAGCTAGATGACTGAATGTGGTTAATCCCAAAAGTACCCAAGTGTTTTTGTATGAAGCAAGTTGTCCGAGTATGGTTGATCGAATATGGTTGATTCCAAATATGGATAACCGAATATGGTTGATTCTATTCTTAAACATTTAGAATGATATCCATAACTCATCGAAGATAATTGGACATTAACTTTGGAAAAGACTAAGGTTGTGAATCCTTGGTAAAATTTTTTAAGGCAATACACGACCGAAGGTGCTGAGCCCTACATCACCAAATATGGTAAATGCCAAAGGTCGTACCAGTGGTCATACCCATCATGGACATAGCCAAATTTTTGGAAATAAAGTTCCATTAAGAAAGGTAGTAGAAAAAAAAAAAGAAGAACCTAGGTCCTCTAGGTTATTTGGCCCATCTTTGGTGTCCTCGGTGTCTACTCCTTCGATGCCAGCCGCATCTTCATCACTTACATCTTTAGCCGAAGGTGGAGGGGCAGGAAGGTTGAGATATTCAATCTTTGACCATGGTGAGGATGGTCCTTCAGGGATGTCAAGGGCTTGGAGGAAGGAGACGTCGAGGTCAGGATATTGCAAAAGGACTTGATGGCAAGTGAAGTAGAAGTCGTCTTGGAATAAAGACTAGGTTGCCTCATCTGCCAAAGCTTTCCTAGCCTTAAGGTCTTCTAGCTCCTTTTCTTCAATGCCTTGACATCCTCCTCTACCTTTTTCATCTTCATCTTCTTCTGCTTCTTTAATCACTCAATTTTGGTAAGGAATTCAACATTGATTTCGAATGACTTAGTAAGCTCAACTACGACATTTTCTTTTTCCTTCCAAAGGGCCTCCCCTCCGAGTCAGATCGAGCACCTTTGCCCCGATGTCAGATATTTTCAACGAGCACTCGTCAAAAAGCCTCCTCTAGCTCTCCAATGCTACCTGGCAAAGCTTGGCCAGTCCTCCTCTACAATCTTGTTGAGCTTGCCATATCTCACACACAAGCTCACAAATAATTCCTTGGCCTTCGCCAAGTTCTCCTCTGACTGACCTCAGATGGCAGACTATTTGTTTACCCAAGCCCGAAAGTAGTGTCCGTATGCCAGTAGCTGCAAGTGGAAAATGCCTGATGTGAGCTACAACAATATTGAAAACTTTGAGAAATCAAAATTTTTTGAAGTACTAGGGATTACCTGAGCAGCATGCTCGGTTATCCGAGCTGTGAGGATATCTTCATTTGGGTAGTCCTCAGTCAAGGTTTGAAAGGTGGTGTTGGTCATAAAGCCCCTCGCCATTTGAGGGACCATCTTCTGGCAATCTTCAAAAAATAGGCCCGTGTACTCAGTAAAGGTCCAGAAGGGCTCCCTTGGGACCTTGTCCTTTGGAATCTTTGAGTCTCGAACTGCCCTCTTCCAAAGGTAGTCCATCATCCACTCCTTTTGGGCCCTTTCTTCTGCAAAATCACACTGGAGTTCCTTTGTTACATTATCTCTTAGCCATTCAACTTTAAAGTCCAAAATACCAAAAAATCCAACACTCATAGATGAACGGCTCAGAGACAAACCTAGTGCAAGTTCAGCACCTTCTTTGATTGAGTATTTTGGAAGGGATCTCCTTCCCTTTATGTCTTCATCTCTCTTGGGCCTCCTTAAACGAAATCTCCCGCAACAAAATACCTAAGGTTTCAGCAGCAGCTTCGGGACTTAGAGGGGTTGAGAAGATGGCCACACCCGAGGGTGGGTCAGCACCCGCGAATGTTTGGTCTGACAACTTAGCCTAGCCTTCGGGGGAGGGGAAGGGAGTCTTCCTTATTTTTCTTTGAATTTGGTGCCAATGATAGACCAGTTGGCCCCTTATTTCTCTTCATAGCCTTCATTTTTTGCTCCCATTTCTCAGCTTGGCTGAAAAACAAACTCTTGTAGAAAGCTGTAGACTTATCGCCCATCTTTGCAATGGAGAAAATATCAGTGTAAGTATCAAAAATTCTAATATTACGATTGAAGGATCAGCTTATTTTCCTCAAGGCCGGAGTAAAAGATTTCATCTCGAAGGAGCAAAATGAGCCATGCCTTCTTTCCGTCCACACAAGGATTTGGTATATCATTGTCAGTAATGTGTTCGGTGATAACCCCAAGCTCCATCTAATGCGAAATGGGTACAAAGAGCACAAAGGTGCTTGAGTATCCCAGCCCACGATGACCCGAATACGGCTATCGAAATCCTCAAACTGAGACTCTAGTTCTAGAGTTAACAACTCCCTTGGATCCACTATATTGGTGGCTAAGGTACTCGAAGCTCATTGAGCTGGAAGATCTTTCCACTTCTCATCAATCTCCATGAAGAAATACTTGTTCTGCCATCCTTGCCAATTGTCTTTAGTACCAAAGGTGAAAGTAAACTTCTTGCTCCCAGATCCCCGAGGGAGCAAGAAGTAAAATCCCCCATTCGGGATGGGATGAAGTTTGTAGTATTGGAGAAAGAAGATAAAGTGTGGGACAATTTTGAAAACTCCACACATACATAGGAAGGCATTAAAGTAGGCGTAGGAGTTCGGGGGCATCTAATTGACGGCTATGCCGTGAAAATTGCAGAAGTCGGAGACCACCTTTTAAGGAGGATGATAGAGACCTATCTTTAGTTGCGCTCTGAAGGTGGTAACCTTTTTTGGCTTAGGAAAGTAGCTTAGTTCATTGCAATTGGGCAGCCTAATATTTGCATAAGAAAGGAGAAAAAACTTCAGTCTCCATTTCTCCAACATCTTTAAAGTCACATAGCTCATATGGGAGTCAAGAGGGATCCAACTCTCGGGAAAACCCTTAACCTTGGCTTGTTCGGCCAACATTCTTGGTGTTTAAGACCCTAACCTTAGATAGATGGATGAAAAAGATTAGAAAAAGGAAGAAGAATAGCAACTTCGAAAGGAAACCCACTTATTCAGAAAACAAGGGAAACTTCAAAAAGTGCCGTGAAGCTTGCCAAAAATTGCTCCTCCGCTAACATCACTGTGAGAAAAGGCTGGAAAGTGAGAAGATGTCTAAAAGCAAAATGAATGAAAGTAGAATAGGGAGGAAACTCTAATAAGGAAAGGCTTTATATAAACTAAGGGAGCCAGGTGAAGCGTCACCATAATGACTCGTCGCAAGTGAAGGGACATAACTGATTAAAAGACGCGACTGATCACCAATGATCTGATGACATGTGTCACATGATGTGAGAAACAAGGGCACGCCTTTCGATAGTAGTAGGCCTATATTACCTAAGCCAAAGTGATGCAACTACCCGGTCAGAAGATAGGATGGTTCACTGATAGGAGGCAAGGAACAAAAACACCTGAGGGGAAAATAGCTCTTCACCTTCTAAGATACAACCA
This sequence comes from Aquilaria sinensis, assembly GCA_005392925.1. Taxonomy (NCBI): domain Eukaryota; kingdom Viridiplantae; phylum Streptophyta; class Magnoliopsida; order Malvales; family Thymelaeaceae; genus Aquilaria; species Aquilaria sinensis. Next base: position 53,145 of record SMDT01001522.1, on the reverse strand, counting down.
CGATTAAATCGAGAATCTGGCTTGAGAACAGAACAGTTCGTCATATTATGAAGGTAAGGCCTCACCAAAAGTAAAGAGCCCCAGAAAATGTTGAAGATACTACATTGGCAAAAGGAAGTGTCTTGGGGCAAGAGAGTTGATTGCACTAAGGAGACGACCTCGGTTAAAAGTTCTTCTACCAAGGATAGTTTTAGCTTCCCAATGGTAGGATTTTAGTAAGCATGTTTCCAGATGATTAGTACCGAAGACAGAACTTCAGTACTCCAGGGCGGCATGTGATAGCCAAAAGGCTATCATCCACAAAAATCGTCTCCTTTAGAGGAATCTAACACCACCCTCAGAACTTTATAATACCAACCTTGGGAGGAATCTCTCCACCACCATTAGTAATACACATAGCTGACTCTGGGAAGAAGGCTCCTTGCCACCCTCGGATTAGCACACATTACAACCTTGGGAGTATAGGTCCACCATCCTTGATTGAGGAAAGTGTCTATCAAAGATGGTCCACCCTTTCGAAAGGCCTTCCCTAGTAGCCCTCGGGGAAAATCCCAGCCCAAAGGGGTCTCACTCCTCCAAAAGGGTCTCACAGAAAAATGACAAATATAGTTGAGGGATCTCTGACACAGAAGCCTCGCACACACCTCTACTCTCTGGCCAGAACTGTCTATTGCCTGCTGGAAATGCCTGTCTCTGAAGGTACAGGTCAAAAAGCCAATCATGAGATGATTATATTTTTTGCACATTGAGTCATGATATTTTATTAAGGCATTAATCCAGCTATTATGTTTGTTGTTTTATTTCTGCGTAACGTAATAAACATAATTGTAACCCTAGAATAATGATATTCTCAAATGTCCCTGGTCTAGTATTATTATGGAGTGGGTTGCAACAATACATAATGACTACCATATGTGGAGACTAATACGAGATATGTAGTCTACATATGGGTACAAGTTGGAAAACTTGTGTATTGGACCAACCCACCATGAGAACACTACATGGATCGTTATATTAGTGTCATAAGTGATTCTCATAGTGATCATGGTATATGTAGTCCTTCGACCTAAGATCATCAAGGTTCCCTACATGTGAGTCACATACTTTGATACTTTCCTTTGTTGCTCGTAACTAAGTGAACTTGAAGGAGGACATTGGGTATGCCACATATCATGCAGAGGGATTTATATGATCAAGATGGGATTTGTCCCTCCTATGTAACGAGAGTGATATCTTCGGGCCCCATGATAGAGTAAGACTTAGAAAATGCATGGCCATGCTCGGATGAGTTGATATATGATATCAATGTCATCAGTTTAAGTTGGTCTACTCGGTAATCAAGAAACCAAAGATTGGGCTATACGAGAGTGACACATTCCATGTCTCGTGCTTAGTCTTGATATCTTGGACAAAGGGACAATAGCATATATAGGTGATGATAATAAAAGTTTAGTCAAATCACCAACAATCTTGTCACTTGGGTAGCGATGATGTGTTGCTAGACGCCGCTCATTGCTTATGATCATAAATGTGATTTATGATCATTGCCAACGTGGTAAGAGCCTATTGGGTCGTACACATAGAGCTATTTGGATCATTAGAGTGCATGGGCTAATAATTTGGGTTTTTGTTTCACAATAATTTCGTATTAATCATGGGCCCAATAGTTGAGCCATTATTAAGCTCAAAATTAAAGCCTAATTGGATTAGGGCTTTGAAACCCATTAGGCCTAGAAGTTGAGTCTCACTATAAATACAACTTTTAGTGAGAATTTTGCAGGTCTCCTTGCCCTAGCCTCCCAAAAGGACAGCTGCACTCCTCTTGCAATTCCTTGGAGGACGCAAGCTAGCACTGCGAGCGCAAGAGAAACGCATCTGCCGAGATGCAGTGGAAGCGTGGTGATCCTGAGAGGTTTGTGTGGACACCATAGAGAGCCTGAACACGTCAACTGTTCAGGTTTTGTGATTCGACTCTATAGTTTAGTGATAGATCTCAACTGAAAATTAGGTAAGAAAATTTTTGAACACCCGATTTAGCTCATTTCAGTTGGATCCTGGAGGGTTTCGGTTAAATTCCGTTGCGCTGTTTGGCTCCCGAAACCCAACAATACTAACTTGGGCATCAGAGGCTCTTCCCCCGAAAACATACTCCAGGGAGCTCCTAACCTATTTTCTTTAAGATCTTTCATATACCTTCTCACCAAAAGTCTCTCTCAGACCCAACATGTCATACAATGAAGATGCCGCCAAGCATCACTCAAGAAGTCGGCTGGCCCCAAAAATAGTGGCCCACCTACTAAAAATCGATAGGGTCGAGAAGAATCCTTAAGGGACTATGTACGAAGGTTTAAAATAGAACTAGTGCAAGTGCAAAAACAATCCTTAGAGCTATAATTAGTAACCAACTCTCAAGGGCTAGCTCAGGATTCTAGATTGGCTTGGGACCTTCACGAGAATCCCATACAAGACCTAGAGTAGTTTCTCAACCGTGCCATGAGGTACATGCATGCTAAAAAGCTTAACCAACTAGCAATCCATATGAACCGCCCTAGAGCCAAAGAAGGGGTTCCCGAAAATGGGGCAGGGGAGACTCATAATTGGAGCCCACCTTTTGCCCTTAAGAGAAACAAGATTAAACATCCTTTATGCCTTTGAGAAGAACAACCAAGTCCCTAAGTGTCCATCAATCATGCCCCATTGGGGTAAAAAAGACCTCAAGAAATAGTGTAACTACCACAAGGGCAAATGGCATGATACTGATAAGTGTTGGCAGCTATAGAAACTATTTTAGAAAATGATCCAGGAAGGCAAGCTAAAAGAATATCTATTTTGATGAGCATCTCATCACTAAATACAAGAGGAAAGGCCACATAGGAGGGATGATGAAGGTGATAATGACAGGGGATGAAGGCTAGAAAGGCCCTACTCTGCATAGGGTTGCCATAATCCTGGAACCCCCCAAAGGAAAAGCCTCATTAGCTTAAAATAAGCAAGAGCATGAAATCGGGCAATTAGAGGCTGCTAACCATAGCCAGATCATAACAAGGGCCGACGAGTCCCAAGTAGTGGTACTATACATGGACCCACTCATATTGAGGGCACGTATCAATAACTTCAACATAGAAATGGTCTACTTGGATGTGGGGGTAATGTCAATGTCATTTCCATTTATGTACTAGAAAAGATAAAGATCAGAAGGTCCTCCTTATCACTGGTAGCCGGGGCTACCTTTGAGATCGGCAAAGATGAGGTCCCTATGGTCGAAACCACTAAGGTTCCATTAATGTTGATGGGAAAATATCACAATGGGGAGCCTAAATGTGACTTATATGATGCTGAGTTCCCTGTGTTGGAAGCTCCATGCCCTTACAATGGCATCCTTGGCTAGCCAGCACAAGTACAATTCTACATACAGACTAACATCCATGAGCTAATAGTGCTTTTCAAGACCCCTATTGAAGATGCAATGATGTTTCTTAACCAGGCAATAGCACAAAAAGGTGTGTGGTGACCTTGTGTGTTACCCACTCTGGGGTAGTCCAGTTATTGTGCCAAAAATGTGCATTTAGACTCCCAGGATTGGTAATGTTCTGTAGGCCATCAGAACACTAATCTTAGTGTGCATACCTAAGTGGCCCTCTTGGGCACTATGTAAATACATGCATATTGGTCTAACCATCACACACATATTCACATTTCATGCACACCATGGCAGATAAGAAGGAAAACACTAGCACAAGTCTTAGTTTTGGCTTCCACACATTAGGCAATCTTGTTAAGTTCTATTGACCAGCCACTGCATCTGTAACTTCCACTAATAAACTGTATCATTCTAGCCACATACCCCCCTGTTTTATTTACTCCATTATCAAGTAGAAACTTAGGGCAAACCAAGAAATTTTTTTTTTACATCAATAGCCCACCTATGGAACAAGTTATGGATTTTTTAAGTTGGTTACAAAATTCTAACCAAATCAACAGTAACTCAGCCAATTTTGCAACATCATATCTTTGGCTACAAGGATCCAAATCCAGAAATTCCAAATCCCAGTTAAACCTTTAGATGTCCTCTAGGTGTGGTGAAAATTTCATACCAAGGTTCATTCTACACAGGGAGATATATAACTTTTAAGTGCAGAGTCAAAATTCTGGCAACTTTTGGACCATTTTGCCCATACAATTTTTCCAAACCATGCAAACACTTCATTCACAAGGGGAAATCCCTCCAAGGCTATCCCATATATCTCCATTACACATAAGAATTACATTCCCTTGCTTTTAACAACTTTATGTGGCCAAAACAGAATTTACAAGTAAGCAGCCCATCATTCACACTTAGGCAGCTTTGCACCACATCACTTACATAGCAAAAAAATTTCTCAACTGTTCACATACTTGTCTCATTTTACATACACTGCATGTAAATGCATACATTCACTAAAATATGGTCTTAACTCAGCTAAATATGCATCCTAGGTTAGAAGAGGTCCTGAGGCATAATGGACTCCAAAAACAGGATGCTGGACAGCTGCTGCACAACACAGTAAGCACCATCACTAAAAATAACAAATGTGCTCCTAAAATCACCTAAGTTTCCAGATCATAACTAGAGATATGGAAGTTCATGTACCTGATGTTTCACAGAGAAATTCAAACAAAAACTATTAATTTGAATGTTCTCTTTCAGGTGCTACTAAAATGGACAGAAAGGTGGTAAGTTTCTTGAATGAAACTTAATAAGGGCTTATCAATAAAATCTTCAAAATCCAGCCATATACCTGAAATCCAAAGACACTAAAACACAAAAATACAATACAACACACAAATATACACATCCAAATGCACAAACAAACACAGCAACAAACATATGAAATGCTGGCAGCAATAACACATTAAGGTTAGTCCATAATCATTCAATTAAACATTAAGAACTCACTATGGCAGCCCTCCTCAAGCTATTGCTTGGTATTTAGAGGTCATTAGATCTTAGTTAGTACTAACTTGGGCTCTAGAAACCCTGAATTTCACTGCCATAACAGAGCACCAAAGCTGTAGGGTTAAAACCCTTGGTGCAATTTCCCCCTTAACCGAAACTTGGTTCATCAAGCTCTTGGCTCTCTTCCAAGCTTAGGGTCTTAGGTTCATGGATGTTTGGGAATCTGTATTGAACAATAAACAACCATGAAACCCAGATAAAACCCTTACCTTTTGCTAGAAATTCGATGAACCTTAATAGAACCGAAAATAGGCTTTCTTGCACTCTTTGATGTCTTCTTTGTTTTCTCTTCCTTTCTCTTGATTTCTTAAGGTATGGTGGCTATGGAGGATGGTGGAAAAGGTTAAGGAAGATTTCTTAGCTTCTGGAAACCGAAATTTAGGGAAATTTCCAATGAAATGAAGATTTCTCTTCATTTATACATCATTTTGACCTTGGTGGCATATATGCAAATTTTTTGAGACTTTGGCCAACACTTGGACAGATTATTTCCAGCCATTTTGGCTGGGAAAATGACATATTTTGACCTCTTTTAACCTTGGTCAATAGTCATTTTCACCTTAGAAAAATCTAGGACACTTAAGCATCTTAGTTGTCATTATGCCATAAATGGCAAACTTTTCCTCTTTGAGCACTTTGGTCTCCAACAATATATTTAATTCCTTCCATGTTCTTTCTTCATAATTCCATCCATATCCTTTCTTCATAATTCTATCCATGTCCTTTCCATAGCCATATTTAGAAATTTTTGCAATTGAGTACCCAGTCTTTGTAACCTTACAATATACTCCATAGGTTATTTGACAAACAAGCAATCCTTAAGGCTTTTCTTGGGGGCCAAGTTACCAACTTGGAACACTTTTAAGGAGGTGTTGATCATGCCTTTTACCCCCCACACTTCAATCACTATGGTGAGAATTACACAATATAATGGTTTTTAGCCATTATGACACACTTGTAATTCTCCCATTTTGTGAGGTGGTAACACTGTGAAGGCTCAATGAAAAGGATGCCATATCAGTAGAATCTAAAGCATAGGGAGGCCCCTTAGGAAAATAAGAATAGCATAGATCTACCCTAAGAGTTGGAGTTAGTGGAGGTGGCTCCTAGGAAAGCAATCAAGATTGGGAAAGGTCTTCTACCTGAGGTAAGACAAATGTTTACTCGATTCCTTATGGCAAATATAGATGTTTTTGCTTGGGCCCTAGGGAAGATAACTGGGATAGGCCTAATATTCATTAGTCAACGCCTATAAGTAGATCCCTTTGCCCAACCAGTACAGTAAAAAAAACCATAACATCTGTTACCACCTCACAAAAATGGGAGAATTACAAGTGTCATAATGGCTAAAAACTATTATATTGTGTAATTCTCAACATAGTAATTGAAGTGTGGGGGTAAAAGGCATGATCAACACCTTCGTAAAAATGTTCCAAGTTGGTAACTTGGCCCCCAAGAAAAGCCTTAAGGATTGCTTGTTTGTCAAGCAACCTATGGACTTTTTTGTAAGGTTTTGGAAATTTGGATACTCAATTGCAAAACTCTCCAGAAAAAGACTTGAAGAATTATGGGAAAGATATGAATGGTATAAAAGTGCTATTGGAGAACCATATTGCTCATGGAAGACAAGTTTGGACAAAGGAAACACTAAAGGCATTAAAGACCTAAATGTCCTAGTGTAAACCATAAGGTGTTCAAGCTTTTGACTTAAGTCTAAGGGTGGAATTGTGGGGTTATCCCACTATGGGGGAGGCAGCCAAGACTTGATAAATAGTAAAAAATGTTGGGCACATGTGTACCAATGAGGTTAAGACAAAGAAACCATAATTAGGGAGAAGGAAAATAACATAAAGCATGGTTAAGCTTGTTAAGTATGTTTTGTGCCCTTAAGCTCATTTAAGGCCATTTAAGTGGCCAAATCACTTATCTCGCTCTCATTTTCATCCTCCTCCATCCCAAGAACATAGCCACACTTCCTCCATAGCCACCATAGCTTCAAACTCAAAACTACTTGCAATTGAAGTCAAGGAAGCACAATTGGAAGTTATTTGGTGCTATTGCTTGTGTGCACCTAAGATCAAGCTCCAATTTCAGCATACCCATCAAGGTAAGGGTTCTCTTGCTCTCATGGGTTGTTTTCTGTATTTTCAAGGAACCATGGAGCTAGGGCTAAGCTTGGAAGAAAGCCATGAGCTTGATGAAGCAAGCTTATTGAAGGGACTGCACTTATTGACGGTTTTGTGACCTATTGTCAACTGCACAATGATGGAAGTGAAATGAGTGTTTCTAGAGCCCAAAGTTAGTACTAACTACTATTAAAATCCTCCCAAGACCAAGCATTAGCTTGAGGAGGGCTTCCATAGTGATTTATTTAAGTTTATTACATGTTTTATGGACTAATCTAAGGTTATTGTTGCTGTTGCATTTCATGTGTTTGTTGGTTGTGAATGGATGCTGCATTTGGTTGCTATATCTTGTATATATGCATTGTGGTTTTTTTGTTTTAGTTTCTTTGGTTTTAGTTTTTAATGATGGTCACATTGCCTATTGAATCCAAGTGTTACCCTTACTAAGTTTCTCAATGAAACTTACTCCCCTCAATTCTGTCATTTCAAGTCCAGCAGAAAGATCACATTCAAACTGACCTTCTTGGTTTGATTTTTGATATAAAATTTCTGGTACATCAAGTTACATGTGTCTAGCTATGATCTGGAAAGTTTGGGAATTTTAGGAGCACATTTTGAATTTTTAATGGTGGTGCTTATTGTGGTATGCAGCAGCTCTCCAGCATCCTGTTTCTGGAGTTCATTGTGTCTCAGGCACTCCTGTAACCTAGGGTGCATATTTAGCTGAGTTAAGACCATATTTTAGTGCATGTATGCATGTACACATAGTGTACGTAAAATGAGACAAGTATGTGAACATTTGAGAAATGTCTTGGCTATGTAAGTGATGAGGTGCAATGCTGCCTAAGTGTGAATGATAGTCTGTTTACTTGTAAATTCTGTTTTGGCAACATAAAGTTGCTAGATGCAAGAGCATGTAATTCCTATATGTAATGAACATATATGGGGTAGCTTTGTAGGGCTTTCCCCTTGTTAATGAAGTGTTTGCACACTTATCAGATTTTGTATGGGCAAAATGTTCATAAAGTGACCAGAATTTTGAGTCTGCACTTAAAGTTATATATCTCTGTGTGTAGAAGGAATCTTGATATGAAATTTTGGCCACATCTATATGACATCTAGAGGTTGAATTGAGATTTTGAATTTTTGAATTTGGAGGCCTGTAGAGAAGATATGACATTGAAAATTTGGCTAAGTTACTGTTCATTTGGTCAGAATTTTGTAACCAATTTAAAAAATCCATAACTCGGTCCATAGGTGGGCTATTGATGTAAAAAAAAATTGCTTGGTTTGATATAAGTCTTTACTTGATAATGGAGAAAATAAAATAGGGGATTACATGGCTATAATGATACAGTTTATTAGTGGAAGTTACAGGTGCAGTGGCTAGTCACTAGAACTTAACAAGATTGCCTAAAGTGTGGTAGCCAAGATTAAGACTTGTGCTAGTGTTTTCCTTCTTTGCTACCATAGTGTGCATGAAATGTGAATATGTGCGTGATGGTTGGACGAATATGCATGTGTTTATATAGTGGCCAAGAGGGCCACTTGGGTATGTGTTACCACCTCACAAAATGAGAGAATTACAAGTGTGTCATAACGGCTAAAAACCATTATATTATGTAATTCTCACCATAGTGATTGAAGTGTGGGGGGTAAAAGGCATGATCAACAACTCCTTAAAAGTGTTCCCAGTTGGTAACTTGGTCCTCAAGAAAATCCTGAAGGATTGCTTGTTTGTCAAGCAACCTATGGACTTTTTTGTAAGGTTTTGAAAAGTCGGGTACTCAATTGCAAAACTCTCAAGAAAGAGACTTGGAGAGTTATGGGAAGGATATGAATGATATGAAAGTGCTATTGGAGGACCAAATTACCCATGGAAGACAAGTTTCGACAAAGGCAACACTAAAGGCAATAAGGACCTAAATGTCCTAGCGTAAACCTTATGGTGTTTAAGTTTCTGACTTAAGTCTAAGGGTGGAATTGTGGGGTTATCCCACCATGGGGGAGGCAGCCATGACTTGATAATTAGTCAAAAATGTTGGGCACATGTGTACCAATGAGTTTAAGACAAAGAAACCATAATTAGTGAGAAGAAAAATGACATAAAGCAAGGTTAAGCTTGTTAAGTTTGTTTTGGTGCCCTTAAGCTCATTTAAGGCAATTTAAGTGGCCAAATCACTTATCCCTATCTCATTTTCATCTTCTCCCAGCCCAAGAACATGGCCATACTTCCTCCATAGCCACCACAACTTCAAACTTGCAATTGATTGAAATTGAACGCAAAAGGAAGCAATTGGAAGCAAACTGGAGCTATTTCTTCGATACTTCAAAGATTAAGCTTGATTTTCAGCCTACCCACTTTGGTAAGAGTTCTCTTGCTCTCATGGACTGTTTTCTACAATTTTCAAACATCCATGGGGCTACAGCTAAGCTTGGAAGAGAGAGATGAGCTTGATGAACCAAGCTTAGAGAGGGGAGTGCAGTTACTAAAGGTTTTGTGACCTAGTGTGAAGTGCACAATGTTGGTAGTAAAGTGAGGGTTTCTAGAGACCAAAGTTAGTACTAACTAGTGTTAAAATCAACCTAAGACCAAGCATTAGCTTGAGGAAGGCTGCCATAGTTATTTATTTAAGTTTATTGTTTGTCCTATGGACTAAACTATGGTATATGCTGCTGCCACATTTCATGTGTTTGTTGTTTGTGTTTGGTTGCTGCATTTGGTTGCTATATCTTGTCTATATGCATTGTGGTTTTTGTGTTTTAGTGTCTTTGGATGTAGGTTTTAATGAGGATAATATTACCTTAAAAAACCAAGTGTTACCCTTACTAAGTTTCTCAATGAAACGTACTCCCCTCAATTCTGTCATTTCAGGTCCAGCAGAAAAATCACCTTCAAACTAACCTTTGTAGTTTGAGTTTTGATCTGAAATTTTAGGTACATGAACTTCCATATGTCTAGTTGTGATCTGGAAAGTTTGGTGATTTTAGGAGCACATTTGGTGTTTTTAAAGGTGGTACTTATTGTGTTGTGCAGCAGCTATCCAGCATCCTATTTTTGGAGTCCATTGTGTCTCAGGTCCTCCTGTAACCTAGGGTGTGTATTTAGCTGAGTTAAGACCATATTGTAGTGCATGTATGCATGTACATGTAGTGTATGTAAATTTTTTTTTGACTAGATAAAGTTGTTAAAAAAAAGGGAATGTAATTCCTATGTGTAATGGACATATATGGGATAGCCTTGGAGGGCTTTCCCCTTGTGAATGAAGTGTTTGCATGGTTTGGAAAAATTGTATGGGCAAAATGGTCCAAAAGTTGTCAGAATTTTGACTCTGGACCTAAAGTTTAATATCTCCCTATGTAGAATGAATCTTGGTATGAAATTTTGACCATAGCTAGAGCACATCCAGAGGGTTAACTGGGATTTGGAATTTCTGGATTTAGAGCCCTGTAGCCAAAGATATGACGTTGAAAATTTGGCTGAGTTACTATTGATTTGGTCAGAATTTTGTAACCAACTTCAAAAATCCATAACTTGGTCCATAGATGGGCTATTGATGTAAAACAAAATTCCTTGGTGATAGCCGAAGAGCTATCGCCGCTGAAGGACTTCACATGCGCGCACCACCTCCGGTCGAAGCAGACACAACAAAACCCTGGCAAAGAGAGGGCCGCAGCAGCCTCGGGCAAGTCGGATAGCCGCTACCACTCAGGAAACCAATGGGACCAACTTCGGTCAGAATGAGTCACTGTCTTCCCCAAGGGTGGCCTCGCACCTACCTCACATGGCCAAAACCACCTCTGGATACTCTCTGAGCCATCCTCGGGACGCCCTTATGAAGTTTCACATCAGGTACCCGAGCCTGACCTCAAGAAAGCCCAACCGAAGGTGCCTCGTACAAACAAGGGACCTCCCTCCAGAGGAGCTCACCTCCCTGAATGAGCTCTGTACCCCCAAGGAGTTCGGTCCCCTGAAAAGGCCATATGGGCATATGACGAAATGGCTGAGGAGTCTCTGACACACCGTACTTGCACAGCCCTCGACACGCTGCCCTCAGACACGCTCTGACATGCTGCCCTTGTACGACCTAGGCTCTTAGCCAAGCGGCCTATGGTTGGCTAAAAGCTCCCCCTCCCCCCGAAGGTACGGACCGTATCTGACCGAACACGTGTCACAATCTGGGCAAATTGTGGCAATCGAATTTCTCCTATTCATCTCCCTATAAATATTCGGGAAGCGAACCAGGTAAGAGGATCCCACTACAAGGAAGAATCTCTCTGCTCCTTACTTACCCTCCACCTTAAAACACTGACTTGGGCGTTGGACACTCCTCCCCCGGAAAAACACTCCGGGGAGCTCCTAACCCTTTCTTTTCTGAGTCCTTACAGTCCTTCTCCCACCGGAGGTTCCTCACCCGGGCGTCCTCTCACCGGAAGTTCCTGCTCCAGGCTCACCATGTTGCACAACGAAGATGTAGAAGGGCACCATTTGGCGTTGTCTGTGGGAACCTTTTCCCAGATCGCCGTCGTAGAGACTCAGTGTTCCAAAGACTCAGTGACCAAGCAGGCCACTACAGAAACTTCTGTGCCAGAGGACAACCGCCCTCTAATAGTGACGTTGGGATTCTTACGAGACTTCCAGCACTCCATCGTCGCTGAAATGACTCAGCAACTCAACTAGAGGTGGCTCCAGCCTCCTCCGGTCTGAAGGGCCTCCCCCTCGGCATTGTGCCTGGAGAAAAGCTCGAGGTCCACCCACCAGAGTTCTAGGAGTGAGGACTCTCACAACGCATCTTCTATGGAGGACCCACCAGAGAAAGGGCCCCAAAAGAAACTGGGACTTCCTGTCGGCGGAGTCCGTCCCAGTACCAAAGGTCCTAGTCTCCTCTCTGCCGAAGTTACTCTCCGAGAATGAGAAGAAGTTCGCCATTGTCGGTGACCACCAGGCAGCAGGGGGAGGCTAACACAGCTACCCTGATGGAGAAGATCCTTGGAAGACTGGAAAAGGTTGAGAGGCAGATCTCCCGAAAACCAGTCTGGTCAAGATTGTCAGACACTTATACCTGAGAAGAGTCACCCTTTGTACGGGAAGTGTTGGAGGCGCCCATGCCTAGTGACTTCAGGGTGCCACGCTTGTAAACCTATGACGGACGTAGTGACCCCCAGACGCACTTGACAAAGTACAAGCGAAGCATGGTGCTCAACGGCATAGATGACGCCACCCTCCGCAAGTGTTTCGAGGTGACCCTCTCTGGTCTAGCAATGGCATGGTATAACTCCCTGGCCCATGGAACCTTGCTGAGCTTCCAGGTGCTATCCACTGCCTTTACCCAACAGTTCATTGGTAGCAAGCCAATGGCCAAGATGCTAGTGCAGATGTTTGACATAGCACAGCGAAGTGGGGAAACCATTCGCGACTACGTCAAAAGGTTCAACCGAGAAGCACTAAGCGTGCCCGACTTTCGACCCAAAATTTGCATCCTCACAATGATAAGGGGACTTCGAAGAGACTCCCAGCTCTTTTATGAGTTCTCCAAGGACCCCCCAAACACTCTCAGGAAGTTTTACCGAAGGGCCGAACAGCACATGACGGCCGAAGAACTCAGAATGGGGGGACCAAAGGTGGAACACCCTCGGCCTGAATGACCAAGCCACCAGCCTTCTCACCAGAATGAGGTTGGAGGAAGGCCATGAAAACAAAGGGGTAAAAGGCCAATGACGTTTACTCCCCTGAACGCCACGAGGTCCAGCATTCTCATGGCCTTAGAAAGGTAAGGGACTACAATTCCAAGGCCAAAGGCCATGACTTTGGAAAACAAGAAGAACATGAAGAAGTTCTACCAATTCCACTGAGATCACAGCCATGACACTAAAGACTGCTTCTAGCTAAGAAAGTACATCGAGTCTCTGATAAAGCAGGGCCAACTTCGCCGGTACTTGCGAATGCCTTCTCGAAAGGGAGAAAGGAAGAACAAAGAATGGGGGACGAGGAGGACTATGATTCTGACAGACGTCGAGACTAAAGTCCTCGGAAGAATCCGCCGCCATTAGCAGGGGTCATCCAAACCATCACTATAGGGATACCCTCGGCAGAGAGGAAAAGAAAAATAAGAGAAATCTACATAATGAAGTATGGGAACTCGCCAAACAGGCTCATTCGCAGAGATGGGTCTACAATAAAGTTCCCCCATGATGACCCACTCCTTGTCATGGCAAGGATAGGGAGTTAGGACATCAAAAGAGTACTCCTGGATGATGGCTCTAACACTGACGTCATCTTCTCGCACCTACTACCTAAATTAGGCATATCAAAAGGTGACCTCAACACAGTCAATTCCCCCACCTTTGGGGTTGGGCCATCCGAGTTCCCAGTCCTCGGATACATCAATATGCCCCTAATGTTGAAAGGGACCTCGCCTTAGAGTCAAGAGGAGCTGTTCACCTCCGTTATGATGAGATTCATTATCATTGATGTTCCCTCATCATACAATGCCATCCTCGAAAGGCAAACTCAAGGCAATCTCCACATCCGCTCGGATGTAAAGTACTTAACAGTCACCTTCGGAACTAAAGAAGGAGATGTATAGATCTTCTTTGACCAAGCCGAAGTCAGAAGGGTCTTCACCAAGGCTAGACAAAGCCTGACAAAGGTCCAAGTATAGACTTCGGCTACTGAAAGAGCAGTCATGACAAGCGAACAGACAGCAAGGGAGGGAATAGAAGAGTTGGAAAAAGTAGAAACAGAAGATGTAGAGCTGGTCCTTGGACAAAACACCCGAGTGGGGAAAAAATTGGCCAAGGGTGACAAAGATAGGCTCGTATCTTTCTTGTTAATGAACAAAGATCTATTCCCTACTCTCTGAAAGACATGTCTGGGGTCGACCTCAGCATAATCCACCATAGTCTTAAAGTACGCCCTGACGCTAGGCCGGTTCGGCAGAAAAAATAGAACCTATTGGCTCATAAAATCTCCTTCATTAAAGCCGAGGTTAAGCACCTGATTGAGGCAGGGGTAATAAGAGAAGTTAAATACCCTGAATGGCTTAGCAACGTGGTTATCACCACAAAAGAAGGAAGTGAAAAGCTCCGAATGTGCATCGATTTTTGGAACTTGAATGATGCCTGTCCAAAGGACTCCTACCCTTTGCCAACTATAGACCAATTGATGGATTCAACTGTTGAGTACGGTCTTCTCAGTTTCCTCGATGCCTTTAACGGGTATCATCAAATACGGATGAACCCCAAAGATGAAGAAAAAACTGCCTTCATCACCGAAGTTGGTACCTACTGCTATGTTAGAATGCCCTTCGGGCTTATGAATGCAGAGGCTACCTATTAGAGGTTGATGAATAAAGTGTTCGACTCTCAGATCGAGAGGAACATGGAAGTGTATGTCGATGATATGATAGTTAAGAGTAGAATGCTTAGTAATCATATCATCGACTTAGGCAAAACCTTCCAACGACTTCGGGAGTTTGGCATTCGCCTTAACCCCGAGAAGTGTGTATTTGGAGTGTGCACAGGTAAGTTCCTCGGGTTTATGGTGTCATAAAGGGGAATAGATGCCAACCTCAAAAAGGTCAAAGCCTTGTTGGGATTCCGAACACTTGTAACCACTAAAGATATACAAAGGCTTTCCAGAAGAATCACTTGCCTTAGTACATTCATTTCCAGGTACGGCAATCGATGTCGACCATTCTTGAAGGTGCTTACCAAAGCAGCCAAAAGCGAAGGCAACTCCAGAACCGACGAGCACCCTTGGAACCCAGAATGTCAGAAAGCTTAGGATGAGCTTAAAAGCTACCTAACCCGTCTACCAACACTTCGGCAACCTTAGGAAGGAGAAACTCTCATCCTCTACCTTGCCGTCACTGAAAAAGTTATGAGTTCAATCCTAGTGAAAGAACAGGGTGGGAGGCAGTGGCTAGTATATTATATAAGCAAGTCCCTGCACGGCGCCGAGGTCAGGTACCCATTGCTCCAAAAAGCCATTTATACCTTAGTGCTCGCGAGTAGAAGGCTACGGCCCTACTTTCAAGGACACACCATCATTGTCCGCAACAACCTACCTCTACAAGACATAATGAAAAAGGTAGAGCATTCGGGAAGGTTGTCAAAATGGTGTATCGAGCTCGGAGAATATGACATCACTTACGAGCCAATAAGGGCAATAAAAGCCCAAGCATTGGCAGATTTCATCGTCAAAATTCTAGAAATCGAGGATGCTAAAGCTACCTCGAAAGATTTGATAAAGATTGAACCAGAGTGGAAACTCTTTGTCGAATGAGCCTTAGGCGTCGAACACCAAGGCGCTAGAATGGTTCTTCCGGGGCCCGAAGGTATGGAAGCCACCAAAGCCATCAAATTCGGTTTTGATGTCACCAACAACATCGCCGAATATGAGGCCCTCATAGCAGGACTAAAACTAGCCAGAAAAGTTGGTGTAAAAAACCTTACGGCCCACAGCGACTCACAGCTAGTAGTCCGGCAAATGAAAGGAGATTACGCTGCAAAGGATCCAATATTGGCAAAATATCATGACCTCATCAAGAAGCTCATTAAAGAGTTTGACTTGGTACAAATAGAAAACATGCCTCAAAGAGATAACGCTCAAGCTGATACCTTGGCCAAATCCAAGGAGCCCACCGAGGTGCTAAAACAACCCAGAATAGAATTAATGCGTGTAGCAACCTCAGGAGAAGGATGGCAAGATTCCATCAAGAAATACCTGGCAACTTCGGCACTCCCCGAAGACCCTACCGAGGCCACAAAAGCACAAAAGTGCTCTGGGAGATACTTCCTCATCGGGGATGAACTATATAGACAAGGGTATGCAAGTCCCTTGTAGAGGTGCATAAGTGAAAAGGATGTCAGAACAGTCCTCGAAGAAGTTCATGAGGGGGCCTGTGGTTCCCACATAGGAATAGACACCCTTGCTGGAGTACTACTTCGCCAAGGTTACTTTTGGCCTACCCTAAGAAAGGACGCAAGGCAATTTTTCTGAAAATGTGACAATTGCCAAAGACACGCCAACATCTAGAAGTTACCCTCAGAGAAAATAACTTTGGCAAATTACCCTTGCCCCTTTGCCATCTAGGGTATTGACCTCATCGGACCTCTCCCAAGTGCCCCTGGTGGGGTGAAGTTCTGCATAGTTGTAGTGGACTACTTCACTAAGTGGATCGAAGTGGAGCCTTTGGCATCGATCTCGGTGAAGGATACCCAAAAGTTCATTTCGAAGAACGTCATATGCCGATTTGGCATACCAAGGGCAATAGTGGCCAATAATGGTACCCAGTTTACTGACAAGGGGTTCTGAGAATTCGTGGCTAACCTCGGCATAAAACTACATTTCGCCCCGGTAGCCTATCCTCAAAGTAATAGGCAAGTCGAGGTGTCCAATAGGGCAATAAAAGATGGCTTGAAGAAGAGGCCAAAGGAGGCAAAGGGGAAATGGCTAGGGGAGCTCCCAGGTGTACTATGGAGCTATCGCATAACTCCCAAAAGGGCCACAGGAGAAACTCCTTTCTCGCTCGTGTTCGGTACAGAAGCCATTATTCCCATTAAGGTCATACAGCCTTCAGTAAGAATACAGGTGTTCGACAAAGGAGGAAATAACCTTGGCTTGAGGGCAAAACTAGAGCTCACAGAAGAACACTAGGAAATGGCCGAACTTAGGAGGAAGGCTTTTCAGGAAAGAGTAGTCGACGCTACTAACTTGCATGTAAAGAAAAAAGAAATCAAGAAGGAGGACCTCATTCTCCGAAAGGCTGAATTCAAGCTGCAAAGGTGATCAAATGGGGTACTTTGGACAAACTGGGGCAGACCTTATCTGGTCCTCGATGAAATCTGCCCAGGGGTCTACAAATTAGGCGATGCCGATGGAGTTGAGTTGAAAAACACTTGGCATTCAGATTCTTTGAAAAAATTCTACACTTAGACAATTTTTCTAAAGAAAAGCTTGTGATTACTCCTCCCCAAAATCACCAGTAAATAAAAGCATGCGTGTCACTAAACATGGTTTATAAACCGAATATGGTCATATTGCTAAAATGGGCTTCTAGCACATTGATTTTTTTAAAATTTTTTCCCGAAGGTGCTACTTCCTTAGCAAAGCCTAAAACTCAGCGGAATATGTTCGAAAAAGTGAAAATGGTCCACATATTGGAAAAATCTTGCTAAAGGAAGAACAGTACGTAGCTTCCCGAAGGCATGGTTTTGGACATGGATGTTTGCCGAAAACGCGCACATAGAATTATACAAACTTCCGAAGAGTGGTAATCAAGGGAAAGAACGGGAATTTAGAAAAAAAATTTTCATTCATAGTTCTGAGGCAACATTACAAGAAAGCAAATTACAAGAAAAAGAAAGAAGAAAAAGCCTATTGCTGAGCCGGAGCGTCCATAACCTCCTCGGCGTTGGTATCTTTCTCTTGGATGGGAGCATCCAGAGGCACGGGCACAATAGGAGGGAGGTTGAGGAACTCCAGCTTTGACCACATCCACCTGGGCTCCTTGGGAAAATCCAAAGTGGCCAGGAAGGAGAAGTCGAGTTTGGGGTGCCGACAAAGGACTTGATGTCGTGCCAAACAGAAACCGTCTTGATAAGACACTTTCATCATCTGGTCGGACTGGTCCTTTTTGGCACTCAAAGTTGACCGTTCGGTTGTAAGCTCAGCAACCTCCATCTCGAGTTTTTTCTTCTTTTGTTTCTTAGTCTCCTTCTTCAACGAATCAACCTCGGCTTGGAGCTCAGCGTTCAAAGCAAGCGCCTTCACAAGGTTCTCAGCGTCTTATGCCTTTTCCTTTTAAAGGGCCTTGTTCTTTGAAGAAAGAATGGCGTACTTTGCATCGAGGTCCTCAACCTTGGCCGAAAAATCAAGAAGGAGCTTCTTCTTGCTCTACCGAAGCTCGGCCAAAGATTCTCCATGTCCTCCTTGGAGATTTTATTCAATTCACCGTACTTAAGGACGTATTTGGCACAAAATTCCTTCGTCCTACTCAGAGAATTCTCGGACTGAGTACAAGCCTCAGTCTGCTTTGCCGCTCAAGCTCAGAAATGTCCACTGTACGCCAGGAGCTACAGAAAGGAAAGCCCCGAGTAAGGGTCAAAATACAACGAAATCTTAGAAGAAAAATTTTTCTAAGTCCCAAAAGAAGGAAAGAAGAAATCTACCTATGCCGCGTCTTCGCTCATCCTCGCCGTGAGCATCTCCTCGCTCGGGCATTTGGCGATGAGTGACTGGAAGGTGGTGTTCGTCAGCACACCCTCTGCCATCTAGGGAGCCATCAACGGGCTATCCTCAGAGAACAAATTCATGTCCTCCGTGAAAGACCTGAAGGGCTCCCTTGGTACTTTGTCCTTCGGGATATGGCTATCCTGAAGGGCCCTCTTTCGGGCATGATCACGCCCGTGCAAGATCACGCCAAAGTTACGTTGGTGCGTTATCCCTTAGCCATTCATCTATAAGATCGTAGATACCAAAAACACTAAGATTCATAGAGGAACGGCTAAGGAACGAACCTAGTGGAACCTCAGTGACGACGTCCTCAGTCTCGCCCACTTCACTTACTTCATCGGGAATGTTATTGCCCTTCCTTCACCTGCTCTCCTTGAGCTCTTGAGCCGAAGTCCTTTCGACCGAGGTCTCAGTGGCAGTATCCAGACTCAGAGCTGTCTCGAGGGTGGCAAGATCCAAAGGTGGATCGGCATGCGCAGGAGATTGGGTAGGTGACTAATGCTGCACTTTGACAACGTCTTCCGGGGAAGGGGGAAGGATGTCCGCCTTGGCCTTCTTCAGCTTGGACGGGCCCCCAGTAGTCTTCTTCCTCTTCACGGACGCCTTCCTCCACGTCTGCTCCCTCTTCTCGATCTGCTTGAGAAAAAGGCACTTATAGAATTCCTCAGATTGATCGTCGATCTCTGTAAAAGGAAAACACATCAGTGTAAGTCCAAAAAGAATACAGGTAGCAAAACCTAGTGTTGGGTTTCGGGAGCCAAACAGCGCAGCGGAATTTAACCGAAACCCTCCAGGATCCAAGTGAAACGGGGTAAACCGGGTGTTCGAAAATTTTCATACCTAATTTTCGATTGAGATCTCTCACTTAACTGTAGAGTCGAATCACAAAACCTGAACAGTTGACGTGTTCAGGCTCTCTATGGTATCCACACAAGCCTCTCGGGATCACCACGCTTCCACCACGTCCCGGTAGATGCGTTTCTCTTGCGCTCGCAGTGCTAGCTTGCGTCCTCCAAGGAATTGCAAGAGAAGAGTGCGGCTGTCCTTTTTTGGAGGCTAGGGCAAGGAGACCTGCGAATTTCTCACTTAAAAGTTGTATTTATAGTGAGACTCAACTTCCAGGCCTAATGGGTTTCAAAGCCCTAATCCAATTAGGATTTAATTTCGGGCTTAATAATGGCTCAACTTTTGGGCCCATTATTAATACGAAATTAAAGTGAAACCATAACCCAAATAATTAGCCCATGCACTCTAATGATCCAAATGCTCTATGTGTGCGACCCAATAGGCTCTTACCACGTTGGCAATGATCATAAATCACATTTATGATCATAAGCAATGAGCGGTGTCTAGCAACACATCATTGCTACCCAAGTGACAAGATTGTCGATGATTCGACTAAACCTTTATGATCATCACCGATATATGCCATTGTCCCTTTGTCCAAGATATCAAGACTAAGCACGAGACATGGAATGTGTCACTCTCGTATAGCCCAATCTTTGGTTTCTTGATTACCGAGTAGACCAACTTAAACTGATGACATTGATATCACATATCAACTCATCCGAGCATGGCCATGCATTTTCTAAGTCTCACTCTATCAAGGGGCCCGAAGATATCACTCCCGTTACATAGGAGGGACAAATCCCATCTTGATCATACAAATCCCTCCGCATGATATGTGACATACCCAATGACCTCCTTCAAGTTCACTCAGTTACGAGCAACAAAGGAAAGTATCAAAGTATGTGACTCACATGTAGGGAACCTTGATGATCTTAGGTCGAAGGACTACATATACCATGATCAATATGAGAATCACTTATGACACTCATATAACGATCCATGTAGTGTTCTCATGGTGGGTCGGTCCAGTACACAAGTTCTCCAACTTGTACCCATATGTAGACTACATATCTCATATTAGTCTCCACATATGCTAGTCGTTATGTATTATTGCAACCCGCTCCACAATAATACTAGACCAGGGACTTTTAAGAATATCATTATTCTAGGGTTACAATTATGTTTGTTAAGTTACGCAGGAACAAAACAACAAACATAATTGCTGGATTAATGCCTTAATAAAATATCATGACTCAATGTGCAAAAATACAATCATCTCATGACTGGCTTTTGGGCACAACACTAACACCTAGGAGATAACTTACTCTTGGCAAAAGCCTCGTATGAGATCTCAGCCCGAAGAAGCATCACCAACCATGCCTTCTTCCCTGGAAGAACAGCTACGGGCAGGTTCAAGTCAAACTTGTGCTCGTGGATTACCCCCAGTTCCTGAATGACCTATTCGGGCATAAGGTCCCACTTAATGGGAAATGGGTATAAGGAGCGTGGAGGGACCTCGGAGTCCCAGTCCGCAACTGCCCGGATGCGTCTTTCGAACTCGTCAAACTCCGCGGCCAACCCCAAGGTCACTAGTTTCCGAGGGTCAACAACATCAGTCTTCAACACCCCCGAAGCCCATCTGGTCGGGATGTAGCTCCATCTTTCAGGAATTAACGGGAAGAAGAACTTTTTCTGCCACCCCTGCCAACTATCCTTTGTCCTAAAGGTAAGAGTGAACTTCTTACTCCCAGATCCTTGGGGAAGCAAGAAGTAGAAGCCACCCTTCGGGACCGGGTGGAGTTTATAGTATTGCATAAAGAACAGAAAATGGGGCTTTATCTTAAAAACCCCACACATGCAAAGAAAGGCATTGAAATAAGAATAAGAGTTTGGAGGAAGCTGGTTCACGGTAATCCCATGAAACCTGCAGAACTCACACACCATTCGCGGGGGAGGATACCGAAGACCAGCCTTCAGTTGAGCTCGGTAAACAGTGATCTCATCAGAATGGCCCATGTAACCGTACGTGACCGAGGTAGTTAACCTCGGGACGGCGTAAGTAGGGAGATAGAATTTTGCTACCCACTTCATCATTTTCTTCGAAGTAGTGCAGCATGGATGAGACTCAAGGGGGAGAAAGCTCTCAGGAATAGGATGGACGGTCATCATTGGAGCAGGGTTTGACATTTCTCAAAGAGAAAAGAGAACAAGCGATTTCGGAAGGACTCTGAAAGAACTTTGGAAAGAAAGACCCACCGAAAGTTTTGCCGAAATTTGGAATCCTGGACGCCGTCATGAAGGGATGCCAGAAATCGCTCCGCCACTAGAACTGCTGCCGGAAAGAGAAAAAAGACAATAGAGAGTTCTAGAGCAAACAAAAGCTAAGTAAAAGAGTGTGAAGGTCTGAGGCAAGAGGTGTTTATATAGGCCGAAGGGGGCAGGCGAAACGTCATCATTATTGCTCCTCGAAGGTGAAGAGACGCAATTAATCTAACCAATGTAACCATTCGCCACCCATCAGCAGCCACGTGTAAGCCAATGCGGGAAACGAGGGCACAACCCTGACAACTGGCAGACCTATATAACCCTACTGAAGTAACGCGCTCATATACAAAGGAAGATGAAACGGTTCACTGACAGAAAAGTCAGTAAAAGTACGTGCCCCAGGCAGTGACCTTGGCAGAAGAGCCAGGAGCACCACTCAAACACCAGGGGAACTACCTTGGTAGGGCACCTTAGTTCTCCATAGTTCCCTCATGGGGAGAAGGAGACTCTGGATGGAAGCCCATCATGGCAACAAGACCAAGCATCGCTTGCCACAAGAAGAGCTCCCAAAACTCCCCAAACTGAAGGAACATCTTCGGTTTTCTGAGGGGGGGCATGTGATAGCCGAAGGGCTATCGCCCCCGAATGACTTCACATGTGCACGCTACCTCCGGTCGAAGCAGACATGACAAAACCACAGTAAAAAAAGTGCCGCAGCACCCTTGGGCAAGCCAGATAGGCGCTCCCACTCAGGAAACCCATGGGACCAAGTTTGGTCAAAAGGAGTCACCGCCCTTCCCCAGGGTGACCTCGCGCCAACCTCACAAGGCCAAAACCACCTTCGGTTACACTCTGGGCCATCCTTAGTGATAGCCAAAGGCTATCGCCTCCTCGGTAGTAACTCCCTGCCAGAATATTGGCCGAGGAGTCTGACATCACCCAAGAGAGGATCTTTTCACTGACCTCGGAAGGTGCAAAGTCAAACACTATGAGCTCGAGACTTTGGTTAGCTCGTCAGGAATTCCGAGGACAACACCGTCTCCATCGAGGGGCCAAACTGACCGTCTTCGGGTAAGAGAGCCATCTCCCTGAAGCAAGGGAGAATCTCCCCGAAGGAAGAGGCCCCAAAGAGGTCTTCCTCGAACAAGAAACACCTGAACAAGGGAATCCCCGAACTATGGGTGTGAGTCCCGAAGAAGGTGTTCATCAAGGGAACTCCCAGAACTATGGGATAGATCCCGAAGGAGGTGCTCGCACCGAAGGACGGATAGAATCCGAAGAGGGTGCCCGCACCGAAGGGAGACCTCGCCCAGGGGACCTCGGGAGTACGGTATGAGCATTTAAGGAGCCTCTGACATGTCGCCCACAAGCCCTACACGTCACATCTGAACGGCGAAATGACACGCCGCAGCCGCCCCAGTCCTGACACAACCCGTCCGGGTCCAGGGCTAAAAGAGGCTGCAAACGGCTGCCTGTCCCCTAGGTCCAAAGAGACAGATCAAATCCGACCGAACACGTGTCATGATCTGAACAGACCAGCTACTCCTATAAATACTAGGAAATGGGACTGGGCAAAGGAAGGGCATTTTCCTCTCTCTGAGAAAACACAGAACAGGCAAGACACTTGATCCCTTAGTGTTCTTCCTCCACTCTCACTCAGAAAACTGACTTGGGCGTCGGAGGGTCCTCCCCGGAAAAGCAAACCGGGGACCTCCTAACCTTTTCTTTGAGCTTTTCAGGCGCACTCAGCTGGGAAACCTGAGCTCCAGGCGCTTGCCTCCACAGGAAGTCTCTCCACCTGTCAACATGACAGCAAACGAA
Organism: Aquilaria sinensis; assembly: GCA_005392925.1. Taxonomy (NCBI): domain Eukaryota; kingdom Viridiplantae; phylum Streptophyta; class Magnoliopsida; order Malvales; family Thymelaeaceae; genus Aquilaria; species Aquilaria sinensis. The sequence continues at coordinate 29,849 of SMDT01001522.1, read as the reverse complement.
GATGCCTTGGGGCATCATTTGGCGCCGTCTGTGGGAAACTACTCCCAGGTAGCTGTTGTCGAAACTCGGCGTTCGAAGGACAGAGGACTTCCAAAGTCCCCGTCCGCGCCTGAGACCCAACCAGCTACCGAACAAAGTCCCCCAGAGACTTCCTTGCCTGAAGAGGAACGCCCTCTTGTCATCACCATGGATTTTTTAAGAGACTTTCAGAGGTCTGTTGTGGCTGAAATGACACAACAAATAGACCGAAGATGGCCGCAACCAGCCCAGGCGCAAAAACCCACTTCGTCAGCACGACCTCGGGAGAAAAGCCCGAGGGCAACCCATCATAGCTCGGGAAGTGGGGAGCCACGAGAAGAGTCCTCAACAGATAACTTGCCCCTCGGGGCACGGCTGGCGGAAAGAGCAAGGTCTAAACAACCTGAAATCCCGTCCAGAAGAAGTTTATCAACAGAGGCAGGGTCCCCCTCACCTCGGTTCCGAAGTCGCTCCCCGAAGGGACGGCACCAGGAAAAGGAGCCCAGTGCTACGCTCCTCCTGGAGAAAGTCTTGGCAAGACTGGAGAGAGTGGAACAGCAGGTGGCACGCAAGCCTGTTTGGGCCAGGCTAACTGAAACGGTCTCTGGAGATGAAACTCCTTTCGCCCGAACAGTGGTCGAGGCGGCCATGCCAAGTGACTTCAGGCTACCTCGGCTGGAGACCTATGAGGGTCGGACTGATCCCCAGGCCCACCTAACAAAGTACAAACGCAGCATGGTGTTACATGGGGCTGACGATGCTACGCTCTGCAAGTGCTTCGAAGTCACCCTCGCAGGACCAGCAACTGCCTGGTACAATTCCCTGCCTCCAGGAAACATCAAGGGGTTCCAGGAGCTGTCCACGGCGTTCAACCAACAGTTCATTGGGAGCAAGCCGACGGCGAAGATGCCCGTCCAGATGTTTGACATAGCGCAGAGAAACGAGGAGACCATCCGTGACTATGTCAAGAGGTTCAACAGGGAGGCCCTCAGTGTTCCGGACTTTCGTCCCGAAATCCGCATCCTCACCATGACGAGGGGCCTCCGGAGGGATTCGCACTTGTTTTACGAATTCTCCAAAGATCCCCCGGACACGCTGGGAGAATTCTACCGAAGGGCTGAACAACACATGACAGCCGAAGAACTGAGAATGACTGGACCAAAACACGACCAAATTCAAGCTCGTGGCGAAGGGTCCAGCCAGCAAGCCCGGTGTCCAACGGAACAGTCAGGCCGACCTCGGAGAATGCGAGTAGGAGGAAGGAAGCCCCAAAACTTTACACCTCTGAGCACCACGAGGGCTAACGTCCTTATGGCGTTGGAAAAACAGGGGGCTCAAATCCAACGGCCAAGGGGCATGACTGCTGACAACAGAAGGAACATGAAGAAGTTCTGTCAGTTCCACCGTGATCACGGTCATGACACCGAAGACTGCTTTCAGTTGAAAAAGTACATTGAATCACTGATAAAGCAGGGCCAGCTTCGGCGTTATTTGAGAATGCCTTCCCCGAAAGGGAAAAAAGAGGAGGAAGGAAAGCCCGATGACGAGGATTACGATTCGGACAGGCGAAGGAACCGAAGTCCGAGAAGGCGTCCTCCACCTTCGGCAGGAGTAATACAGACGATCACAACCGGACTTCCATCCTCGGAAAGAAAAAGAAGGGCCAGAGAGATAGCGGTGATGGAATATCAGAGCCCAACAAAAAAATTGGCCCGCGAGGATGGCTCCACCATCGTATTTCCCCATGACGATCCATTGCTGATAATGGCGAGGATAGGAAACTGGGACGTCAAGAGGGTACTGCTGGATGATGGGTCAAACGCAGACGTCTTGTTCTCACACTTGCTACCAAGCTTGGGCGTATCCAGGAGTGACCTCAAGGCTGTTACTTCACCCACGTTCGGCGTAGGACCATCTGAGCTACCTGTCCTCGGGTGGATCGACCTCCCCTTGATGATGAAAGGAACTTCGGAGAAAGGAACTACTGAGTTGTTCGCCTCTACCATGGCAAGATTCATAGTCATGGACGTTCCTTCGTCATACAACGCCATTCTCGGCAGACAGACACAGGGAAATTTGCACATTCGCCCTGATGTAAAGTACTTGACCGTCTCCTTCGCCACCAAAAAAGGAGACGCAAAGATCTTCATTGATCAAGGCGAGGTGAGAAAGGTGTTCGTCAGAGCACGAAAGGCTCCAGCAAGCAACTTAGCACATGCTGTAGAAGCAAAAGAGCTGGAAAGGGGCGAGGCAGAAGATTCCACAAAGGCGGAAACATAAGAAGTAGAGCTTGTCCCAGGCCATAGTACCCGAATAGGGAAAAATATGGCCGACGGAGACAAGGAAAAACTTGTATCTTTTCTTCTTGCAAATAAAGATCTGTTCGCCTACTCGCCGAAGGACATGCCAGGGGTAAACCCTCGCGTAATCCAGCATAGCCTTAAAGTGAGTCCGGAAGTAAAACCTGTCCGGCAAAAGAAACGGAGCATCTCAGCTCACAAAAGTGAATTCGTCAAAACCGAAGTCCAGCGTCTGATAGACGCTAGCGTTATCCGGGAGGTAAACTACCCCGAATGGCTAAGTAACGTGGTAATTGCCACAAAAGAAGGAAGTAGCAAGCTTCGGATGTGCATCGACTTCAGAAATTTGAACGATGCCTGCCCAAAAGATTCATATCCTCTTCCACCAATAGACCAACTGGTAGACTCAACTGCCGAGTATGGGCTCCTAAGTTTCCTAGACGCCTTCAGTGGGTACCATCAGATAAGGATGGACCCCGAAGATGAAGAGAAGACTGCCTTCATCACCGAAGGAGGAACATATTGCTATATCAGGATGCCCTTCGGGCTCAAAAATGCAGGAGCCACCTACCAGAGGCTGATGAACAAGGTCTTCAAAGACCAAATGGGGAGAAACATGGAGGTGTATGTTGATGATATGATAGTCAAGAGCAAACTGCCTGGCTACCACGTTGCAGATTTAGAGGAAACCTTCCAAAAGCTCAGAACCTTCGGGATCCGCCTTAATCCAGAGAAGTGCATCTTCGGGGTGACCTCGGGAAAATTCCTCGGGTACATGGTATCCGAAAGAGGCATCGACGCTAACCCTGAGAAGATTAAGGCTCTGCTTGAATTCCGAACACCTACCACAGTCAAAGACGTGCAGAGACTCACCGGAAGAATAACCTTTCTGAGCAGGTTTATTTCCAGGTACGGAGATAGGTGTCGACCCTTCTTCAAAGTCCTCACAAAAGCGGCAAAAATGGAAGGCGACCTCGGAAGGGATGGCCATCCTTGGGCTGAAGATTGCCAAAAAGCCTGGGAAGAACTCAAAGTCTACTTGGCCAGACTGCCGACTCTGCGGCAACCTCGGGAGGGAAAGCCCCTGGCACTATACCTCGCCGTCACGGAAAAAGCTGTGAGTTCGGTTCTTGTGAAAGAAGAAGGACCGAAACAGTGGCCGGTTTACTATGTCAGCAAGTCCTTGCATGGCGCCGAAGTCAGGTACCCTTTGCTTCAAAAAGCTATATATGCCTTAGTGCTTGCAGGTAGAAGGCTGCGGCCATACTTTCAGGCTCACCCCATCATTGTCCGAAGTAGTCTGCCACTACGGGATGTCATGAAGAGAGTTGATCATTCGGGAAGGCTCTCCAAGTGGTGCATAGAGCTGGGTGAACACGAGATCACATACGAGCCTCGGAAAGCCATAAAAGCTCAAGCACTGGCAGATTTTATCGCCGAAATACCCACCACTGAGGAGAGCCATTCAGATCCAAAAGAGGGTGAGCCAGAATGGACCTTACACGTTGACGGGGCCTCAGGATCCGAACACCAGGGAGCTGGAGTAATTATCAGAGGCCCCGAAGGCCTAGAAGTAATGAAGGCCATCAAGTTCAGTTTCAATGCCACCAACAATATGGCCGAGTATGAGGCCCTCATAGCAGGACTACGCCTGGCCAGAAAAATTGGCGTGAGAAACTTGAAAGCCCATAGTGATTCCCAGCTGGTGGTCCGACAAATGGCAGGGGACTATGTGGCAAAATACCCGACCTTGGCAAAATACCATGAGTTGGTAACAAAGCTTATTCGGGAGTTCGACGTCGTGAAAATTGAGAACGTACCCCGACGAGAAAATGCTGAGGCAGACTGTTTGGCGAAGTCCAAAATTTGCACCGAAGTGCTAAGCCACCCCAGCATCGCGGTGTTAAGCATAGGGACCTCGGGGAAAGGATGGAGAGAACCAATCAAAACGTATCTCGCAACCAACACACTCCCCGAAGACCCCAGCGAAGCCGCAAAAGTGCGAAGGCGCTCCGGCCGTTTCTTCTTAATTGGAGAAGAACTATATCGGCAAGGATATGCAAATCCACTACAGAGGTGTGTTAGTGAAGAGGATACCGAAATGATCCTCGAAGAAGTTCACGAAGGTGCCTGTGGTTCGCACATCGGAACCGACGCCCTAGCAGCAGTGATACTCCGCCAAGGATACTTCTGGCCTACCCTAAGAAAGGACGCCAAGCAGTTCGTCCAGAAATGTGGTAGTTGCCAGAGACATGCCAACATCCAAAGAGCACCCTCAGAGTTCGTGACTTCGGCAGACTATCCTTGGCCCTTCGCAGTTTGGGGCATAGATCTAATTGGGCCACTCCCAACGGCGCCTGGAGGCATAAAGTTCTGCGTGGTAGCAGTAGACTATTTCTCTAAATGGGTCGAGGCAGAACCCCTGACAACTATCTCGGCAAAAGAAGTGCAGAAGTTCGTATGGAAAAACATCGTATGCAGATTTGGCATACCGAGGGTACTCGTAGCGGACAATGGATCCTAGTTTGTAGACAAAGGATTCCGAGAATTCATTAGCGACCTCGGGACAAAAATGCACTTCGCCCCAGTAGCTCACCCCTAGAGTAATGGGCAGGTGGAAGTATCTAACAGGACCATAAAAGATGGTCTGAAAAAGAGATTGGGAGAAGCAAAAGGGAAATGGCCAGGAGAACTCCAAAGCGTGTTATGGAGCTACCGAACGACACCCCGAAGAGCCACAGGGGAAACGCCCTTTTCACTTGTCTTCGGCACAGAGGCCATCATCCCCGTCGAGATAGTACAACCGTCAATACGAGTCCAAGTGTTCGATGAAAAAGGAAATGACCTTGGCCTAAGAACCGAGCTCGACCTCGTCGGCGAACACAGAGAAATAGCCGAGCTAAGGAGAAAAGCTTTTCAGCAAAGAGTGGCAGTAGCCATAAATCTACGCGCCAGGCCAAAGGGAATAAAGAAGGGAGACCTCGTTCTCCGAAAGGCTGAATTTGCACCTCGAAAGCAGTCCCACGGGGTACTTCGCGCAAATTGGGAAGGACCCTACCTGGTACTTGCCGAAGTACGAAAAGGAGTCTATAAGCTCGGCGATACCGAAGGCATAGAATTAAAAAATACTTGGCACTCAGATGCCTTGAAAAAATTCTATGCTTAAAGTTTCGATGGAAGAGTTGTATTGTACAAATTGGAAAAAAAATTTCTAAGTAAAAAGTTCTGAAGAAGTAGAAAACAAGAATCTCACAAAGACAATCGCCGAGGAAAGCAAAAGTATGGTTTTCCGAAGTCTCTTAAGCGAACGTGTTCGAGACAAAGGAAAGCAAAAGTATGGTTTTCCGAAGTCTCTTGAGCGAACGTGTTCGAGACAAAGGAAAGTGAAAGATGTTGCGAAATCTCTCGAGCAACCGTGTTCGGGATGAAGGGGAACAAAAGAATCTTGCAAAAAGACTTAGCCAAATTTTCTAAAAGAAAAGATATCTATTAAGCCAAGAGTGCTTACAAAGAAGAAAGTTGCTGAAAGAATACAAAAAAGAAGAAGAAAAAGAAGACAAAGAGCCCTAATACAAACTAAGGAACCCCGGTGTCTTGAGAACTGCCGGCCTCTGCGCTTTTGTCAGTAGCCTTCAGTGCCAGGAGAGAAGAAGGCAGTTTCAAGTGCTCGATCTTAGACCAAGACCACCGAGGCCCCTTGGGAATGTTCAGAGCCTCCAAGAAGGAAAGGTCTAGATCTGGAAACTTCTGCAGGACTTGGTGCCGCACGAGACAAAAGCCGTCTTGAAAACCGACCTTCGTCATATCATCGGACTCTCGCTTCTTAACCACCAAGTCCGCGAAGTCCTTCTCCAGATCTGTGAGCTTCTTCTTCAATGCCTTCGTCTTCTTCTTCTCTTTTGAAGACTTCTTCAGAGATTCGACCTCGGCTTGAAGTTGGGTCTTTTCTTCGAGCGTCTTCGCGAGGAGAGCATCAGACTCTGACTTCTCCTTTTGAGTCGCCTCTATAGCCGAAGTTAGCTCCGCCACCTGGGAGCCGATGTCGGAAAGCTTCTGGGAGGAGTCTTTCAAAAGTTCCTCCTTTTCCTTCAGGAACCCCTCCCGAAGCTCAGCAACTTCCTTCTGAGCAGCCTGCGTCAGCTGAGCATTCTCGGCAGCTAGTGCCGAACATTGGGCCTTTGTCTTGTCATAAAGATCCAAGATCGAGGCCCTGTATGCTGTTGCCTCGCCACCCGAACTCGGAGAAACCCAGCATACCCCATCAGCTGCGAAGAAACAAAGGGAAAAATAATGCTAAGTACTTGGAGAAAAATAAAAGGCAAAGTTGGCACTGAGGAAGGAATGGAGCGTACCTGAGCAGCGTATTCAGTGAGTTTGGCGGCCAAAGAGTTGTCACCTGGGTAAGCCGCCGCAAGGGCCTTGTAAGAGGCCTCGGTAAGCACCCCTTTGCAAATCTGCCTGGCCATCTCAGGACATTCCTCGGAGTACATATCCATGTCCTCCGTGAATGTCCAGAAGGGCTCCTTCGGAACTTTCCTTGCTGGGACTTTGGCATCACGAAGGGCCCTCTTGCGGGCGTGTTCGGCAACCTAGTCAGGAGCGGCCACCTCCGCTGCACAAGAAGGCAGAAAAATTAGTTAAGGCCAGAAAAGTCTTAAGGATTTGCAAAAAACAAAAGGTTGGTTCGACAAAAGTGCAAACCTGCTGGCACCTCGGTAACGTCGTCGTCAAGAATCGACGTCGCCTCAGTAGAGATCCCCTTGCCTTTTATTTGACGCCGCTCCTCGGCAGAAAGGGTCTCCTCCCCATCGCCCTCCAGAAGAGAATGCAAAGGCGTGGGGCTTTGAGGTAGCACGTCGAAAGAAGGGACGTCGGCAGAAGGAACCTCGGGCAAAGGGGCAGCAGGGTCTTCGGGCTCCTCGCCTACCTCCTCCGGAATTTGCGGAAGAGAAGAAGGAGCGGCCTTCTTCGCTCGTTTGGAAGGAGGACCGCCCAAAGTCTGCTTCCACCTCCGAGAGGCGGCCTTCTTTGTTTGTTCGCCCCTCTCGGCCTGCCCGGTAAAAAGAGCTTTGCAGAAGGCAGCCGCGTCGTCGTCCATCTCTGAAAAAAGAAAAAGAAGATCAGTGTAAGTCCAAGATGAAGTTATGAAGGGAAAAATGAGAAAGTAACTTACTCTCGTAAAAAGACTCATAAGTCTCTTTCCCCCGAAGGAGTTTCACGAGCCAGGAGTCTTTCCCCGAAGAAGCCGGTTTCGGCATGTTGAGGTCTGTCTCATGCTCCTTTACCACCTTGAGTTCCCGAAGGACCTCTTCGGTCATGAGCCTCCAGTTGATCAGAAAGGGGTAATGGGCACGAGGAGGGACCTCGGCAGCCCAGTCAGAGACGGCCCGGATGCGCCTGTCGAAGTCTCAAAGATAGGTGCTACATCGGCGTCTAGCAGTATCTTCGGGTCAACGACATCCATCTTGAGCCTCCCCTGAGCCCACTTGGTCGGGAAGTGCGACCAAGCCTCCGACTTCTTCAGGAAAAAGAATTTTTGTTGCCACCCTCGTCTTTGGTGGCGAAGGTGAACGTATACTTTTTGCTCCCGGATCCCCGAGGTAGCATAAAGTAGAAGCCACCCTTCGGGACCACGAAGAGCTTGTAGTACTGAAGAAAAACTACAAAGTGAGGTTTTATTTTGAAAATGCCTCACATACAGAGGAAGGTGTTAAAATAACAGTACGAGTTCGGTGGGAGCTGGTTAACGGAAATGCCATGGAAGTCGCAGAACGCGCTAACCATCTCCGGGGGGGGATACCGAAGTCCGGCCTTCAGTTGGGCTCAGAAAACGGTGATTTCATCACTTCGGTTGGAGAAAGGAAATTGGTCAGGACGAGGCAACCTCGTCACAGAGTAAGAGGGTAAGAAAAACTTTTTCTTCCACTTCGCTAGTTTTGCCGGAGTAGTGCAGCAGGGGTGAGAAAGGAGAGGTTGCCAACTCTCGGGAACAGGCATAATGAAAACGAGTTCGGGAAAAACAAAAAAAGAAAAAGAAGAAGAAGCTTTGAAAAAAGCAAAAGGACTAAAACCCACCAAAAGTCTTGCCGGAATCTGGATTTCTGGAAGCCGTCGTGAAAAGTGGTCGGAAAAACGCCTAAAAAGGGGGGGAACCGCCGCGGAAAATCGGGAGAGAATTAGAAGGCAGAAGAAAGTAAAAGCAGAAGCAAAAAGAGGGTTATGACAGGACTGGTATATATAGGCCGAGAAGCCCAGGTGAACCATCGTCATTAATACCCCTCGGAAGGCGAAGCGTCGCCATAACTGCTAAACGCGCCTGAAAAGTCACGCTTACCGTACTCAGTGCATTCTCACCCAATAATAGTGTGCCATGTGTCGGTCATCGCGCAGCAAACGTGCCACGTGTCATCCATCACGTACCGAGCACGCCCTCTGACATCATTTGGTCTAGAGGCGCCGCCCTAGACTGACTCTGCTGGACACAGGACGCGACGCATGAGCAGACCTATAAAGGCAAAAAAGTAGGTTACCTCGAAGACACCAAAAGACAGCCTGTGACTTCGGGCAAAAGGTCTATCTTCGGTACAAGGTTATCCTATCTTCCCTCGCTACGAGGACACCAAGAGACAGCCTGTGACTTCGGGCGGAAGGTGTATCTTCGGCACAGGGACAGCCTATCTTCTCGCGCCTCGAGGACGCAAAAAGGGCTGCCCATTGCTTCAGGCAGAAGAAGGCGTCTTCGGCGCAGATATCACAACCACAGGACCCGAAAACCGATGAACCGAAGTTTCTCACTTCGGCTTTTCGGAGGGGGGCCTGTGATAGCCAAAGGCTATTGCCTCCTCGGTAGTAACTCCCTGCCAGAATATTGGCCGAGGAGTCTGACGTCACCCAAGAGAGGATCTTTTCACTGACCTCGGAAGGTGCGAAGTCAAACACTATGAGCTCGAGACTTCGGTTAGCTCGTCAGGAATTCCGAGGATAACACCGTCTCCATCGAGGGGCCAAACTGACCGTCTTCGGGTACGAAAGCCATCTCTCTGAAGCGAGGAAGAATCTCCCCGAAGGCAGAAGCCCCGAAGAGGATTTTCCCCGAACAAGAAACACCTGAACAAGGGAATCACCGAACCGTGGGTGTAAGTCCCGAAGAAGGTGTTCATCAAAGGAACTCCCAGAACTATGGGATAGATCCCGAAGGAAGTGCTCGCACCGAAAGCCGGATGGAATCCGGCTAGGGTGCACGCACCGAAGGGCGACCTCGCCCAGGGGACCTCGGGAGTACGGTATGAGCATTTAAGGAGCCTTTGACATGTCGCCCGCAAGCCCTGCACGTCACATCAGAACGGCGAACTGACACGCCGCAGCCGCCCCAGTCCTGACACAACCTGTCTGGGTCCAGGGCTAAAGGAGGCTGCAAACGGCTGCTTGTCCCCTAGGTCCAAAAGCACAGATCAAATCCGACCGAACACGTGTCATGATCTGAATGGACCATCTACTCCTATAAATACTAGGAAAGGGGACTGGGCAAAGGATGGGCATTCTCCTCCCTCTGAGAAAACACAAAAACAGGCAAAACGCTTGATCCCTTAGTGTTCTTCCTCCACTTTCACTCAGAAAACTGACTTGGGCGTCGGAGCGTCCTCCCCGGAAAAGCAAACCGGGGACCTCCTAACCTCTTCTTTGAGCTTTTCAGGCACACTCAGCTGGGAAACCAGAGCTCCAGGCGCTTGCCTACTCAAGAAGTCTCTCCACCTGTCAACATGACAACAAGCGAAGATGCCTTGGGGCATCACTTAGGGCGCGCTCATGAAGTGTCACATCAGGTACCCGAGCCTGACCTCAGGAAAGCCCAACTGAAGGTGCCTCGTACAAGCAAGGGACCTCCCTCTAGAGGAGTTCACCTCCCCGAATGAGCTCTGTACCCCAAAAAAGTTCGGTCCCCCGAAAAGGCCATGTAGGCGTACGACGAAACGGCTGAGGAGTCTCTGACACACCGTATTCGTATAGCCCCCAACACGCCGCCCTTAGACACGCTCTGACACGCCACCCTTGTACGACCTAGGCTCCTGGCTAGGTGGCCTATGGTCGGCTAGAAGCTCCTTCTCTCCCCAAAGGTACGGACTGCATCTAACCGAACACATGTCACAATCTGGGAAAACTATGGAAAATGAACTTCTCCTATTCATCTCCCTATAAATATTCGGGAAGCACCCCAGGTAAGAGGATCCCACTCCAGGGAAGAATCTCTCTGCTCCTTACTTACCTTCCACCTTCAAACACTGACCTGGACGTCGGACACTCCTTCACCAGAAAAGCACTCCAGGGGGTTTCTAACCCTTGCTTTTCTGAGTCCTTGCAGTCCTTCTCCTACCAGAGGTTCCTCATCCAGGTGTCTTCTCACCAGAAGTTCCTGCTCCAAGCTCACCATGTTGCATAACGAAGATATGGAAGGGCATCACTTGGTTTGCCCTAAGTCTCTACTTGATAATGGTGCAAAGAAAATAGGGGGTATGTGGCTGGAATGATATAGTTTATTAGTAGAAGTTACAGGTGTAGTAACTGGTCACCAGAACTTAGCAAGATTGCCTAATGTGTGGAAGCCAAAACTAAGACTTATGCTAGTGTTTTCCTTCTTAGCTACCATAGTGTGCATAAATGTAAATATGTGTGTTATGGTTAGACCAATATGCATGTATTTACATAGTGCTCAAGAGGGTCACTTAAGTATGTACACTAGGGGTGTTGTTCTGATGACCTACAGTACACACAAAACCTGGGAGTTTAAATGCATAGTTTTGGCACCATAACTGGACTACCCTGGAGTGGGTAACAGCATGCACTGGCCTACAGAACATTACCAATCCTAGGAGTCTAAATGCATAATTTTGGCACCATAATTGGACTACCTCGGAGTGGATAACAGAAGTTGATATCAGAGCATGGTTAGAGCATGGTCTATGCATGTACATAGGAAATAGTTGCATTGGATGTATCTACATACATGAACTCAGTTTGGTTAGCTGCTAGTGTCAAGTACCATTGAAATACCTATGATCTTTATATGTGCTCTATGATGAATCATGAAAGTAGGAAGAAAACATGGTTGCCACAAAGAGAAGGGAACCACCCCGAAGGCCTCCTACTGATTTTGGGCAACAAAGAAATGGACAAAATAGAGGGAATCAGGGGCAACAAGGTGTACCAAACCCTAAAGTGCCTTCGGTTTGGTTAAAGCTTCAAAGGAACTTAGCTTTAATCAATGAAAAGTTAGTAAGGCTGATTCAAGCACAACAGCAATGAGTCCAATTAGTTCCAGCGAAACCAATTTAGGATGCATAATAGCAACCAGAAGAGGATACTAGGAACACATCTAAATATGTTCCTTCTAGAAGCTTGGAAGACACAAATGATGAAATTGTTGAGGAGGAAGATGAGGATAGGAAAAATACAAGAGGAAGAAGACTAAGGTCTGAGATTGGTCAGGGGTCCAAGACCAATCCCTCAATCTATGACCATTCCTCCACTAGGATTGAGATTGAGGAAGGCCATGAGAGAAGATCTGGGAGAAGTCAGAGAGATCATAGAAAGCATCACCATACATAGGGCTCTCACAGATCTACGATACATAGATTAGAGGATCTAGAAGGCCTAGATGAAGTCAGACTATTGGAGAGGTTCCAAGGCCTAAGATTTCCACAATTTGATGGAAGACCTGGGCCAGAGAGAGCTGAGGAGTGGTTAATCTTCAAAGAAAACATGTTTAAAAGGATGCCACTCAGCTCCACCAAAAAGGTGTCATTGGCTACTTACAACTTGGTACACAGTGCAGAGATGTGGTGGAGAAACACCAGAGATGGGTATGCTTTCTAGAAGGGTAGAAGGCCAGGAAAAGATATTGAAATGAGCTAGCCATAGTTCAGACAGTTGTTCCAGGAACAGTACATTAGTGATGCTATCAAGGATATGAAGCAAGCTGAATTTGATGCTCTAAGGCAGGACAACCTCAATGTCCTAGATAATGAGCACAAATTCAATCAGTTGATGAGGTATGCTCCTCAATATCATGGACTGGAGCAGTTGAAGGCCAAAAGATTTGTTAGAGGGCTAAACTTAGATGTTAGGAAGGCTGCTAGACCTTTTGGAGAAGTTACATACTATGAAGCAGTGTAGAAAGCTTTACTAGTAGACAAAGAGGAGTATGAGACTAAATATTTTCCCAGTGGACTAGGGGAACATAGCTAGGCAGGAGGCAAGCAGAAGAAGGCACCACATGGCAAGGAAATTGCCAAGAATTCTCATCTTGGTGGTGAGGGCAAGGTTAAGGGGAAGTTACCTGGCCTAAGGTGCCCTAAATGCAAGAAGTTTCATGGAAAGAAACCTTGCTGTTTTGACACCTAAGCATGTCTAAGATGTTGATCCATGGATAATTGGATTAAAGACTACCCACATGCTCAAAGGAGACCAGAAGACCAAGGTCCAATAAGGCCTATTGAGGTAGGACCTAAAGGAGGAGTACCTAGGGAGAGACAGCAGAGGCCAGTTCCTCCAGTGGCTCGGCCTTCAATGTAGAGTGCTGGTAGAGTCTTCCAAGTTGAGAGGCCAGAGACATCAGAGCAGGAAGGAGCACAAGAGGTAACATTTACGTTAATGCTATGCTCATTAGTGTTCTATTTGATACTGGTGCATTTGTGTCTATAGTGGCCAGGAAATTTGTTAAAGCCATGGAATTGCTTACTGAAATCATGCCTATGATATCCTTAGTGAAAACAGTAGGTAGTCAATGTCTTTTCACTAATGGCCTAGCTAAGGATTTTGAGCTAGTAGCAGGAAAGACTAGTGTTGAACATTCCTAAGTATGATTTAGTGATGGGTATAAATTGGCTTGCTATGCATAACATAAGAATTGATTGTGCTAAGAAGGAAATCACATTGCCTGATGGTGAAGTGCTTGCATTAGTGAATTCTAAGGAATTAGTGTATGAAATACATGGTATGGAGCTAGAGGTACTAGATGGGATACCTGTGATTTCTAAGCATGATTACTATTATGCAATGAATGAATTACACTATGATGAGAAAGTGGACAGAATACCTGTAGTGAGAGACTTTCCACAAGTCTTTCCTAAAGACCTGCAAGGTATTCCTCCACTAATGGAGATTGAGTTTGAAATCAAGCTACAACTAGAAGCTAGTCGAATATCCATACCTCATTACAGAATGCCAATCACAGAGATAAATGAGCTCAAGAAACAACTTGATGAACTTCTTGAAAAAGGGTTCATAAGGCCAAGTGTTTCACCATGGGGAGCTCATGTTCTTTTTGCAAAAAAAGAAGGATAGAACTTTGAGACTATGCATTGACTACAAGAAGCTCAGTGTAGTGACTATTAAGAACAAGTATTCACTCCCTAGGATTGAGGATCATTTTGATCAACTCAAGTGAGCTAAGATCTTCTCCAAGATAGATTTGAGATCTGGATACTTCTAGTTAAGAGTAAAGAAAAAGGACATTCCTAAGATTGCATTTAGGACTAGATATGGGCAATATGAGTACACAGCCATGCCATTTGGTTTGACTAATACCCCAACTGCTTTCATGGACCTGATGAAAAGGGTGTTTATTCCACATCTGGACAAATTTGTGGTTGTGTTCATTGATGACATCCTAGTGTATTACAAGGATGAAAATGAACATGAACATCACCTGAAGATTGTCCTGAAGACTTTATTTGAACATCAGCTTTATGCCAAGTTATCTAAGTGTGAATTCTGGATAAGAGAAGTGTCTTTCCTAGGACACATCATAGATGCACAAGGCCTTAAGGTAGACCTTGAGAAGATCAAGGCAGTGCAAGAGTGGGAAATACCAAGACTATGAAGGAAATCAGAAGTTTCCTAGGATTAGCTGGATACTATAGGAGATTTGTATCAGGCTTTTCCATGATTGCCTCAGTTCTTACTTATCTGAGTGGACTAAGAAGTGTGAACAAATTTTTCAGGAGCTCAAGCAAAGGTTGATTGAAGCTCCAGTATTGATTCTTCCTGATGCAAGTAAGGCCTACATCATCTATATAGATGCACCTAGATCTGGGTTAGGTTATGTGTTTATGTAAGATAGAAATGTCATTGCTTATGGGTTAAGGTAGTTGAGACCCTATGAGCAAAATTATCCTACCCATGACCTAGAACTGGTAGCAGTGATTTTTGCTCTGAAGCAATGGAGGCATTATTTAATGGGTAGTTCCTTTATGATCTGTACTGACCATAAGAGCATAAAGTACTTGTTCACTTAGAAAGAGTTGAACATGAAGCAAAGGAGATGGTTAGAGTACATCAAGGACTATGACTACAATATAGAGTACATAGAGGGCAAAGGCAATCTAGTAGCAGATGCCTTGAGCAGGAAGTACACAAGACTTCTGAAATGAGGCTCCATAACTGATTATGATGAGCAGAATAGTCTGCTATGCCTATGGCAAAAGTGGCATAAGTGGGAGGAAGCCCAAATCTACACATTGACAATTCAGTCTAGATGGACTAAAGAAGCCAAAAGGTAGAAGAGACAGATCCTACTCTAAAAAAGATTTCAGGAGATGAAAAAAGTTCCTTGTATCAATCTTTTGCTTAGAAGCAAGGATTACTGTACATCAAGAACTGAATCTGTGTGCCTAAAGAACCACAACCTATGTGAACAAAAGAATGAGAGACTTGGAATTTGAGGTTGGTGACAATGTTTGGCTGAAAGTTGCACCAACCAAAGGCACTGTCAGATTTGGCAGAAGTACCAAGTTAGCTTTAAGATACATAGGCCCTAATGAGATCTTGGACAGAGTTGGCAAGTTAGCATACAAGTTAGCTCTACCGCCAAGCATGTCAAGTGTTCATAATACTTTTCACATCAGTGTGCTTAAGAAGTGTCTGTTAGACACAAAGCATGCTATTGTAGTGGAAGACATATAGTTGGAACCTAACTTGACATATGAAGAAAAACCTACAGCAATCTTAGCCAAGGATACCAGAAGGTTAAGAAGCAAACTTATTCCCACGGTTAAAGTTCAGTGGTCACACTGGGAAACTGAAAAAGACCTTGTGGAAAGATATCCTGAAGAACACCCGAAGCTAAAGGCTATTTTGGAGGACCAAAATTTTTATGGGGGGAGGAGGATTGTTACCACCTCACAAAAATGGGAGAATTACAAGTGTGGGATAATGGTAAAAAAACCATTATATTGTGTAATTCTCTTCATAGTGATTGAAGTATGATGGGTAAAAGGTATAACGTACACCTCCTTAAAAGTGTTCCAAGTTGGTAACTTGGCCCTTAAGAAAAGCCTTAAGGATTGCTTGTTTGTCAAGCAACCTATGGACTTTCTTGTAAGGTTTTGAAAATTCTGCTACTCAATTGCAAAACTCTCAAGAAACAGAGTTATAGGAAGGATACGAATGATATGAAAGTGCTATTGGAGGACCAAATTGCTCATGGAAGACAAGTTTGGACAAAGGAAACACTAAAGGGATTAAGGACCTTAATGTCCTAGTGTAGACCTTAAGGTGTTCAAGCTTTTAACTTAAGTCTAAGGGTGGAATTATGGGGTTATCCCACAATATGGGAGGTAGCCAAGACTTGATAAATTGTCAAAAAAGTTGGGCACATGTGTACCAATGAGTTTAAGACACAGAAACCATAATTAGTGAGAAGAAAAATGACATAAAGAAGGTTAAGCTTGTTAAGTATGTTTTGTGCCCTTAAGCTCACTTAAGGCCATTTAAGTAGCCAAATCACTTATATCTCTCCCATTTTAATCCTCCTCCATCCCAAGAACACAGCCACACTTCCTCCATAGCCACCACAGCTTCAAACTCAAAACTACTTGCAATTGAAGTCAAGGAAGCACAATTGGAAGTTATTTGGTGCTATTGCTTGAGTGCACCTATGATCAAGCTCCAATTTCAGCATACCCATCAAGGTAAGGGTTCTCTTGCTCTCATGGGTTGTTTTTCATATTTTGAAGCAACCATGGAGCTAGGGATAAGCTTCGAAGAGAGCTATGAGCTTGATGAAGCAAGCTTAGTGAGGGGAATACACTTGTTGAAGGTTTTGTGACCTATTGTCAACTGTACAATGATGGCAGTGAAATGAGGTTTTCTAAAGCCCAAAGTTAGTACTAAATACTATTAAAATCCTCCTAAGACCAAGCATTAGCTTGAGGAGAGCTGGCATAGTGATTTATTTAAGTTTATTACATGTTTTATGGACTAATCTCTGGTTATTGTTAATGCTGCATTTCATGTGCTTGTTGGTTGTGAATGGGTGCTGCATTTGTGGGTGTTGTGCCCAAAAATCCAATCATGAAATGATCGTATTTTTTGCACATTGAGTCATGATATTTTATTAAGGCATTAATCCAGCAATTATGTTTGTTGTTTTGTTTTTGCGTAACGTAATAAACATAATTGTAACCCTAGAATAATGATATTCTCAAATGTCCATGGTCTAGTATTATTGTGGAGCGGGTTGGAATAATACATAATGACTAGCATATGTAGAGACTAATATGAGATATGTAGTCTACATATGGGTACAAGTTGGAGAACTTGTGTACTGGACCGACCCACCATGCGAACATTACATGGATCGTTATATGAGTGTCATAAGTGATTATCATAGTGATCATGGTATATGTAGTCCTTCAACCTAAGATCATCAAGGTTCCCTACATGTGAGTCACATACTTTGATACTTTCCTTTGCTACTCGTAACTGAGTGAACTTGAAGGAGGTCATTGGGTATGCCACATATCATGCGGAGGGATTTGTATGATCAAGATGGGATTTATCCCTCCTATGTAACGAGAGTGATATCTTCGGGCCCCTTGATAGAGTGAGACTTAGAAAAATGCATGGCCATGCTTGGATGAGTTGACATACGATATCAGTGTCATCAATTTAAGTTGGTCTACTCGATAATCAAGAAACCAAAGATTGGGCTATACGAGAGTGACACATTCCATGTCTCGTGCTTAGTCTTGATATCTTAGACAAAGGGACAATAGCATATATCAGTGATGATCGTAAAGGTTTAGTTGAATCATCGACAATCTTGTCACTTGGGTAGCAATGATGTGTTGCTAGACACCACTCATTGTTTATGATTATAAATGTGATTTATGATCATTGCCAATGTGGTAAGAACCTATTGGGTCACACACATAGAGCTATTTGGATCATTAGAGTGCATGGGCTAATAATTTGGGTTTTGGTTTCACAATAATTTCATATTAATAATGGGCCCAATAGTTGAACCATTATTAAGCCCAAAGTTGAAGCCTAATTGGATTAGGGCTTTGAAACCCATTAGGCCTAGAAGTTAAGTCTCACTATAAATACAAATTTTGGTGGGAAATTCACAGGTCTCTTCACCCTAGCCTCCCAAAAGGACAGCCACACTCTCCTCTTGCAATTCCTTGGAGGACGCAAGCAAGCACTGTGAGCGCAAGAGAAACGCATCTACCGGGACGCGGTGGAAGCGTGGTGATCCCGAGAGGCTCATGTGGATACCATAGAGAGCTTGAATATATCAACTATTTAGGTTTTGTGATTCGACCCTATAGTAGAGTGAGAGATCTCAACTGAAAATTAGGTATAAAATTTTAGAACACCCGGTTTACCCCGTTTCACTTGGATCTTGGAGGCTTTCGATTAAATTTCGCTGCGCTGTTTGGCTCCCGAAACCTAACAGCATTTGGTTGTTATATCTTGTATATATGTGTTGTGGTTTTTTTGTTTTAGTTTCTTTGATTGTAGGATTTAGTTTTTTTGTTTTAGTTTCTTTGATTGTAGGATTTAATAATGGTCACATTGCCTATTGAATCCAAGTGTTACCCTTACTAAGTTTCTCAATGAAACTTACTCCCCTAAATTCTGTCATTTCAGGTCCAGCAAAAAGATCACATTCAAACTGACCTTTGTCATTTGAGTTTGATCTAAAATTTTAGGTACATGAACCTCCTTGTGTCTAGTTTTGATTTGGAATGTTTGGCGATTTTAGGAGCACATTTGGTATTTTTAATGGTGGTGCTTATTGTGGTATGCAGCAGCTATCCAGCATCCTGTTTCTGGAGTCCATTGTGTCTCAGGCACTCCTGTAACCTAGGGCATGTATTTAGCTGCGTTAAGACCATATTGTAGTGCATGTATGCATGTACATGTAGTGTAAGTAAAATGAGACAAGTATCTGAACATTTGAGAAATGTTTTGGCTATGTAAGTGATCTGGTGCAAAGCTGCCTAAGTGTGAATGATAGGCTGTTTACTTGTAAATTCGGTTTTGGCCACATAGAGTTGCTAGATGCATGAGCATGGAATTCCTAAGTGTAATGAACATATATGGGATGGCTTGGGAGGGCTTTCCCCCTGTGAATGAAGTTTTTGCACACTTATGAGATTTTGTATGGGCAAAATGGTCATAAAGTGACCAGAATTTTGACTCTGTAGTTAAAGTTATGTACCTCCCTGTGTAGAAAAAAGATTGATATGAAATTTTTACCACACCTAGATGACAGCTATAGGTTGGACTAAGATTTGGAATTTTGGAATTTAGAGGTCTGTAGCAAAAGATATGATGTTGCAAATTTGGCCAAGTTACTGTTCAATTGGTCAGAATTTTGTAACCAACTTAAAAACTCCATAACTTGGTCCATAGGTGGGCTATTGATCTAAAAAAAATTCCTTGGTTTGCTCCAAGTATCTACTTAATAATGGAGTAATGAAAACATGGGGGTAAGTGGCTAGAATGATACAGTTTGTTAGTGGAAGTTATAGGTGCAGTGGCTGGTCACTAGAACTAACAAGATTGCCTAAAGTGTGGTAGCCAAGATTACGACTTGTGAAAGTGTTTTCCTTCTTTGCTGCCATAGTGTGCATGAAATGTGAATATGTGTGTGATGGTTGGACCAATATGCATGTGCTTACATAGTGCCCAAGAGGGCCACTTGGGTATGCACACTAGGGGTAGTGTTTTGATGGCCTACAGAACATTACCAATTATGGGAGTCTAAATGCACAATTTTGGCACCATAATTGGACTACCCCGGAGTGGGTAACAACATCACACCCAAAATTCATAAATTTATTAAGGATGAGGTCGAAAGGCTACTAAAGGCCAGAATCATCCGGCGAGTATGATATCCAAAATGGCTCACCAACATGGTATTAGTCAAGAAGAAGAAAAGGGATTAGCAGATGTGCATTGACTACACTGACTTCAACTATGCTTGTCCAAAAGATTTGTACCCCCTATGATCCATAGACCAATTGGTCAATGCCATGTCCAAATTCAAACAACTATCCTTCATGGATGCCTTTGGTGGCTACCGCCAAATCCGAATGCACCCTAAGGTCAAGGAAAAGATGGTTTTCACAACAGGCAAGGGCGTCTATTGCTACCAACTGATGCCATTTAGCTTGAAAAATGTTGAAGCAACTCACCAAAGGTTAATGAACCAAATCTTCACAAATCAAATAAGACAGAACATGGAAGTGTATGTAGAAGATACGATCATCAAAAGAAAAGCAATCAACTAGCATCTCGATGACCTTTGAGAAACCTTCCAAAGGATCCATCACTACAACATGAAATTGAATCCAAAGAAATGTACCTTCTATGTAGGAACTAGCAAATTCTTCAGTTACATGGTCTCTAAAAAAAGAATTGATGCCAATCCTGACAAAATGGAGACTATCCTTATGATGCCGAGCCCTTGGTGTAAGAAAGACATTCAAAAGCTTGCTAGAAGGGTAACAACGCTAGGACTATATGTCTCACAGTTTGGTGACAGGTGTAAACCATTCTTCTAAATATTGAAAAAAGAAGCTGGATTCAAATGGACAAACAAATGCCAAAAGGCATTCTAGCTGATAAAAAATTATCTATGAGACCTCCCAATGCTAAGGTAACCAAGGCCTAACGAGGCCTTTGTAGTCTACCTAGCCATCATTGAAGGCTCTCGCAACTTTGTTCTCATCAGAAAAGAGGGAAAAAAATTGTGGCCTATATGTTATGTTAGCAAGACCCTCTAGGAGTCCTAATCTAGATACCCCATACTTCACAAAGTGGTCCTATCCTTTATCATAGCCTTTAAAAAATTGCAGCTATACTTTTAGACTCATCAAATCATAGCAATAATAAAATTACCCTTATGGGAAATTTTAAAGAAACCAGATAAATCTGATAAACTTGCCAAATGGTGTATTGAATTGGGAGAATTTGACATTTACTATGAACCTCGAAAGGCTATCAAGGCACAAGCACTAGTAGATTTTGTGGCTGAGATGATGCTAGGCACCAAGACACAGTGATGGCTAGATGAGCTATCACCTAGGAAATGTATGTTGACAAGGCCTCGGGACTAGAATGTGAAAGAGCCGGTATCATACTCAAATGCCTACTCAGTCTAGAGGCTACCCAAAAATCATATTATGATTCCCTATAACTAACAATGTTGCAGAATATGAAGCCTTCCTTATAGGGCTATGGATGGCTGGTCGGGTGGGGGTATCAAGGATATAGATCTGTAGTGACTCCAAACTAATAGTAAGCGAAGTCATTGGAATAGTAGGTGCAAGGGAGACTACTTTTTGCAAGTACCTTTAAACAGCAAGAGAGCTAATGAATATCTTTGAAAATGTGAAGGTCTGGAAGATGCCATAACAGAGACACATACAGAACCCTTAGTCCACCTGATACATGCCATGACACCTGGGGATGATTGGAGGGCGCCAATCAAAATTTACCTTGAAAAGGGTATACTAAGTGGAACCCCTAAGGCAAAGAGGAAAATCAAGATTCAGGGCTATCTCATTATCGAGCTGGAGGGGGGTAAAGCTATACAGAAAAGGGCTTACTTCCCTCTTATAGTGATGTTTGGCCTACATTGAGGGGCACCACATTCTGAAAATAAGTCCACCAAGGAGACTATGGAGCACACATTGGAGCCAATGCCTAGGCCCACAATGCCTTAAAGCAAGGCTACTTTTTGCCTATGATCAGACAAGATGCCAGGGAATTTGTTTGGACATGTGATAATTGCTAGATTAACTCAAGAATACAGAGGCTACCCTCATCTAGTACCTTTTTAATGGCGGACCCTTGGCCATTCACCATGTTGGCACTCGATCTAATTAGGGCACTCCTTATCATCCTAGGGCAAGTGAAGTACTATATTATGGCAGTAGATTACTTCATAGAGTGGGTAAAAGTTGAGCCCTTACCTCTATCATGGCACCAAATGTTACCAAGTTGCCATGGAAGAACATCACTTGCCATTTTCGGTGCCACTGAGCCATCATCACTGAAAACAAGAAGTAGTTTGACAATTAGCAAGTTTGATGATTTGCTGAAGAAAAGGGCATCCACCTGTACTTCTCCCCTGTCTCTCGGCCTCAGCCAAATAGGCAGGTTGAAGTCACCAATAGAAAAGAGGACTTGAAAAATAGGCTAAGGGAGGCTAAGGACAAGTGGGTGGATAAGCTGCCAAGTGTTCTTTTGGGACTATCACACAACTCCTCAGCGGCCTATGAGGGAGTCACCTTTCATGATGGCTTATGGAACCAACATCCTCACACTTGTGAAAATCTCTTACCCCACCTCACAGGTGTAAGGCTACAATCCTACTAAAAATGATAAAGCCCTTGAAGGAAATCTGGACCTACTAGATGAGTTAAAGGAAGAGGCAAGGGTTTGCATGAGGGCATTCAGGCAATAAATCGCCTAAACTCATAACAAAAGCATGAAAGTCAAGAACATTCAAGTAGGAAGCCTGGTCCTAATCAAAGCTAAGTTGGCGGGTAGAACCCAAGGCATAGTGCACTGAGACCTAATTAGGACAGGCCCTACTTAGTCACAAAGAAGCTTAAGGATGAGGTCTTTTAAGCTGGCTACCTCAGAAGAAAGACAACTACCCTAAAACTAGCAATCAAACAACTTGTCTCTATATTTTTCTTAGATTATTGATAACTATTTCACATTATGTACCATAGTTACCTATGAATAAAAGCACACTTCCTTAACATTTCATGATTATGTCATACAGAAATGGGGCTTGATGAAAAATATAAACATTAAGTAAAAACTAAAGATGGCCTCAATGGGGGCACCCCTCTCAAACAAAATACTGTAATGAATCATTAAAATGTTAAAACTGCAAAGTGCAAAGGCATTACAAATGTAAATTTTTCATTAAACAAACTCTTTGAAAAATAAATTGTTACACAAAGCTAAGGAGAGAAAAAATAAGAACGGGAGCTAACAACAAATGCTTCTAAAACTCATCTAGAGAAGGGTCGTCATCAAGGTTTGTCACCGATGCATCCTCATTGTAGGAAGGAATCCCAGTTTTCTCATCCTTTGGCCAAGCTTCATAATCCAAACCTAGCTCCTCATACGCTAAGAGAAACGAGAGATCAAGGTTTGGATTCACTCGCTCGACTTGAAAGTGGCAAGAAAAAAAGCCCTCCTTGAACTGCAAGAAGGCAGTCCTTTTGAGTCCGTTCTCCATCTTCAAGAGGAGTCAGCTATGCTCCTTCATAGTCTGAAGGTGCTGGTATTCTAAATGGTCTTCACACCCAATAAAACCAACTTGCTCGATGTGCTCTATAAAGGGCATCGTAGAGGCAACCTAGCTTGAGCTAGCCTTGCCTGCAATGGTCCGTAGGCTTAGGGGAGCATACTAGTTCATTAGAAGAGTAATCTTGATAGCATCTATCTTGGACTCTGTCACCCTCAACAAGGCCGCCAAGTGATTGGCCTCCTTTTTGGCCTTGGCTTCCTTATCTAAAGATTGCTTCAAAGCCTTTTGCAACTCCACCAACTTTAACTTTAGCTCAGAGGGAAGGCTCTCCTTCACCTCCTTAGCCTTTCACTCTAGCTTGAGGTCCTTCAGAACTGCCTCATTAGTGCTTCACTCACCCCCTAGTTCTAACAAGCGAAACACATAATTTTTTGTGGAAGGCCTCAAGATTGGAATAAAAGCTCTTCTCTCGGGCTACCATCGTTCACATAAACTATTGGCGATAATGGCTTCCTGCCAAAACTCAAATTTTTTAGTAGAAGGAAAAGATCCACCAAAATAATGAAATGAATAAAGGAATGTAGTTGGAGAAACCTACAGCCTAAGCTCATATGCCATGGCTCCCTTCTGAACTAAAGGATGAGCCAAAAACTGCTAATCCTTACGAGTTTTCAACCCCTCTAGGATATGATGGCGAATGTCAGTTCAATCCTTAAGGATAGACTTGCCAATCTCCCCCACCCACAACGGGTCGAAGACTTAGTCAGGCACAATTCCCTTTAGTACCCTCAGCTATACTCTAGATTGGGGAAGAATTTGAGGGCCAAATTCTTTAAGGAGGGAAGAATTGTTAGGTTTATTCCCTAGTGCTTGGCCCAGGCCAAGAAAACAAAGAAATGTTACGAAAAACATGAAGAGTTGTTTAAACATAGGGGCAGTGGTGTATGTGCTAAATTGAGAGCTATTGGGTCCTAAATGCACAAAGAAAATAGACATGGAGTTGTTGCAAGAAAACAAAGTTCGAAGACTACAATGCACACTTGAACTAGTGATGCTAGTGAAACTACAAATCAAGAATGAAAGCTTTCGGCCATGCAAAGTTGTATGGGGACTTGTGGGATACTAGACCAATTTTTGGTAATTTCCATTATAACCGGTCAAATCTTGTCCCTTACTAAGGAATTAAGCCATCATTTCCTTGATTTGCCTCATTAGCCTTGTCTTGGTACTCGGCCGAGACATGCACTTGGGATAATGGCCACTTTTAGGCCATTTGAGTAATGCTTGGCAATATGAGCCATGAAACAATGATAATGCCGGTAGATTACTATGTTTTGATGACTAAAACGAAGTTATGGAATCTTGGAGGATTAAATGAGCCATGCAAACTAGCTTGAGATCATTACGGGCACTAAGACCATTTTTCGGCCCAAGTGGCACATAACCGGATGTGCGTGTAACCACTAGAGCCAAGGGTGATCATTTCGCTCAAGGCTCCATCTTGATGTGTTCTTCAAGTTCCTGCCGAAATGGTTTCGGGCTTAAGCCAAAAGTAGGCAAATTGAAGCTTGAGTGAAGAAATCAAGCTTGGGATCTCCATTCTCGGCACTAGGCAACTTAAGAATTGAAGTTTGAGCTTCAGTTTGAAGGAACAAGGAGAGTCCGAGACATCTAAGCTTGGAATTGAGGTAAATGTTTGCAAATTACTTGAATGTGTGGTATAGATTCCATGAACAAGTAATGTGGGTGCCTAATTGGTAGTTAAAATGTGTTAGGCCATCCTTGTTGAGGAGCATTTCGGTCTTGGATGTTTAAGCATCAACCGAGAAGCTCAAGCTTTGATTGAAAAGGTAGGGTTCACTAATTTGCTTGTTTGCTTGGTAATATACCATGATTCAAGTGATAAAGTGGCTAAGTGATGGTTAATTATGCTAAATGACCTTAGTTACTTGATGGGCTTATTGAGATGATTCGGTTCTTGAGTATTGATTAGCTAATCAACTAGTGGCATGTGCTAGAAATCCTAGTGAATGAGGCCAATTTGCTAGGCATTTCAGAGCTCTAGTGGATGTGGACTAAAATGGTGAAGCATGAGTGCAATGGGGCACAAGGGCACATGCTATTGTTTTGGCCAAATGGTCATTTGTGGTGTGTTAGTGTGTATCTTGTGTGCTTGGGTGTTGTTTGTGCTTGCTAACCTCTTTATATCCATACTCTTGCTTATATGTCTCGGTTATGCTAGTATGTTGTATATTATTGTGGTTTTGGTGTTTTCATGTTTTGGTTTTGCAAGGCATTATGAGCTTAAGGAGGTTAAGTCTAGAGTTTTACACTTGGGTTAATTAAATAAACTCTTAATTGAGTTGTTATGGTAGTGAACTCTACTGAGTAATTGTTACTCATTGCCCATATTTTTATGTTTCAGGAAAGAACACTTAGCTTGAGTAGTGTTGCTTGAGTTACTAGTGTGTGTGCTAGTATTGCTTGTGTGCTAAGGTATGTGCCAATGTTGTGCTTGGCTTGATTAAGTTAATACATTACAAGTCATTGTTTAAGGTTTCGGCCAAGACTTATGCTTTTAGTTGTGCAGGCTTGTAGAGTGTTGGACTGTCTAGGTGAACAACCATGGATGTGTGGACTATTGCTCTTATAGTGGTTTTCACATTTATGACCATCAACATGGCTATAGGACTTGTGCTGTAGTGTGTATTGCTCTATGGCACACTTAAGGTTTTATTTTGAGAGTAATGGTCTCAGCTTGTAAGCATAATTTGGTGAATTTGAACCTTGGTGAATCTTGGCATGTAGCCATGTTTTGTATACTCTGTAGGCTACTTTTGGTTGTGTATATGTATGTGTAGTCTCGGGTATGCTTAGGTTTTGTGGTACATGGAGTACCTTGGAATGCCAAATTATTTTTGTTAGTATGGTTTTGGACATGTAAATTGACACGACCGCCCGTGCCCCTGCCCAGGAAGCCCTGTGAGAGTTGGTCTCACGATGGATTGCAATTGGCTAGTTGTGTATGTGTGCAGATTAAATCCCATGATACTAGTTGATTATCCTAGAATATGCAATATGCATGCTCTTTATGCTTTGACTTGGTTTATTAAAACCATAAAACATTAAAACATCTTGGCCGAGTAATTTCTACGAAAAATAAATACAAATAGCCAAAGCATATGAAATCATCAACATTTGTGTGAGTTTACTACACATAACAACTCATGAGAACATTCATACATAAAGTAGACTAATGCCATCACCCAAGAGCAATCCCTAGAGTCGAGGACTCCTCATAACATAGACTATGGAGGCAACTAAAATACTGTATAAATACAAGCATTTACTGAGACCTCTTTAGCCTAACTCCCACCTTGGATACACGTCCCAGTGGCGAGTCTCAAAAGTCTTTTGCCAAGTGCTACTAGGCTCTGTAGCCAAAGGAAGATGCTAGATAGTACTGTTACTTGACCAACAAGCCAACTAAGCACTTATGCAGACTAGAATCACAAGGATTCTCAACTGTCATACCTATACACACAAAAGAGTACTACCGAGATAATCCTCAACGATTACCCGGTCCAGCAACTTCAGTCTCTACATAACAAAACCAGGGAGTGAGAATTCGACAATTCTCAGTAAGGGATCTTCAATGTACCTGCAAGAAAATTACTAGGACTCCTGCTGCAAGCTCACACAGCATGAGGGTCTGATATATGCACATATAACTAGGCCAAAAGACCTCTCCCCAAGTAGTCCTCCTCATGGAGCATCACTCCATGCCTAGCGAGTTTTGATCACTGACCCGCCCCTAGTAAGCCAAAGCTTACTGGATGCAATCATGTAGCGTTCCCATAGCCGTTATGCAAGGGAATTATGGTGGGACTTTGTAGACTAGACCGCAGGGCCTCGTTGTTGTAGACTAGATGAACAAGGTTTCACCTTGTGACCTTGTGGCTACGGCACGGCTAGGCCGACAAGGGTTATAAACCTCTCACCTGAGCTAGTAATACCTTGTTGTGATCATTGCAACTTAGTTTCCTTTAAAACTTGCCTTCACGTTGTGTTAATATAAATCTAAAACTGGGGCATTTTAGGTGTTTTTAAAACATGGAGGTGATAGTACTCCCTCTTAGCTTCACATGGAATCTTGAATCACCTCAATCGGACACCCGAGCGAAAAGTTATGCCAAAAAAAAAATTGGGTGTCAAATGCTGTCTTGGCGACGCATCACCACAGTTGTCGACATTCTGAGACAGTTTTCTGGATTGGCGACGCATTGTTGGTTTTTGACCTGTAAATGGCAACACGTCGCCAATCTATTCAAATGCAGAAATTGGCGCATTTTGCTGCTACGAACTTTGGACGATTCCTACACATACCAAACATGCATGGAATGCCTCCAAATTTCATACACACATAGTACATGTTGCATAGAACATAACCAACTATCAAAAGCTAAGCTATGATGTCTAAAAACATCAATCCAATCCTTCAAAATCCTCTAGTCCACCACAATTCATCCAAAACGTTTGCCTAATGCCATAGCCTAAACTACTCGAATTCTTCAAGAAAACTCAATCTAATGGAATTCAATGAACTTAAAAACATATCTCCCTTACCTCAACTCCAAGTAACAAGCAAGAATCAATTCCCCTTTTCGTTCAGCCAAGCTCACCAAAGTTCTACACAAGTTCCAATCAAAAACAATGGCACCAAACATCAAAACTTCACTCTCTAACCAAAACCCAAGCTCCAAACCAAGTAAATAGCATGAATTCAATCAAGAACACTTTGCTCACCTCAATCAAAAATAGGGAAGTAGGAAAACGCCCTTCCAAGCCTAAAAAACATGGTTTCAAGCTTGAAAATGCTTCCTCCTAGCTTATATACTTTGAATTGCTTCTCTTGGCACCAAAAACTCTTGATTCCAAGCTTAATTTGAGAGCTAAATGGGGGTGAGAAGGCTGGAAACGGGATTATGGCAGCCATAGTCCACTTTCCTATTCTTAAACCCTCACTTAACCCAAAAAAACCTCAAAGTATTAAGCTTGTTACAATTAAGGCCCCCATCTTTGTAACTTAATAATTCTTGATTAAATTTTTGTCTATTTTTCAAGTTTCAGTTAAGGTTGAAAAGTAAGTTCTAAAAATTCATTTTAAAACACTCAGGACTCGTCCCGGCTATTTAGGATGCAAAATTACCATTTTGCTCCTAAACTCCGTTCAGTGGTTTATTCTTCTCGAAACTTAGTGAACTTTGCTAAATTTCTCTATTCTTGCTATGTAAACTTGAATTAAGGTTCTAAACTTAATTTAAAACATTTTACTTTCCTCAATTGCGGTTCCCACTAAAAGGGCTACAACAGAAATGATTGTTCATGGCCGAATGATCATTTGCATCTGAACTTGAATTTTCAAACCTTATGGTATCTTGGGCTTCTTGGTTGTCATATACTAAGTAGCACACTTGATTGCACACATCCTAAACACTTATCTATATGAGTGTATGCCTTGCTTGTCATGCAAGTTATTAAATTATAGCCTTGCTTGTTTTGCAAGATAATAGTATTGGGCCTTGCCTCTGTTGCAAGAAACTGAACATGTACCCCCAAAAGCCTCCTGGGCCACCTTCCATGCCCATTACCTTAAGAAAATAAGACTTAAAGTCCAGTAACAAAGGTTGGCCGAATAGTCAGTTAAGGACAACACTTAAGAAACTCGTTAGTTGACAACTTTAATCAAGATATTGGTGAGTGGTACAGAGTGTACTTAGGCCAGGGCCTATGTGGGGTGTGATAGGCTTTGTTTGGTATCAAAGCTTGTGATTTAGAGCAGCATAGTAGTAGCCTAGACAGTGTTCCCCACCACCGTCTCCAACCAGCGAACCAACTTGAATAGCAAGCAATGGTGCTCAGAGCCCTCATATATGGGTAGCATGTTACCCACTCCGAGGTAGTCCAATTATGGTGCCAAAATTGTGCATTTAGACTCCCAGAATTGGTAATGTTCTGTAGGGCATCAAAACACTACCCCTAGTGTGCATACCCAAGTGGCCCTCTTGGGCACTATGTAAACAAATGCATATTGGTCCAACCATCGTACACATATTCACATTTCATGCGCACCATGGCAGCGAAGAAGGAAACCACTAGCACAAGTCTTAATCTTGGCTACCACACATTAGGCAATCTTGTTAAGTTCTAATGACCAGCCACTACACCTGTAACTTCTACTAATAAACTGTATCATTCTAGCCATGTACCCCCTATTTTGTTTGATCCACTATTAATTAGATATTTAGACCAAACCAAGGAATTTTTTTTTACATAATCGCCCACCTATGGACCAAGTTATGGATTTTTTAAGTTGGTTACAAAATTCTGACCAAATGAACAGTAACTTAGCCAACTTTGCAACGTCATATCTTTGGCTACAGGGCTCCAAATTCAGAAATTACAAATCCTAGTTCAACACCTAGATGTTGTTTGCCTGTGGTCAAACTTTCAGGCAAATATTCATTATACACAGGGAGATATAGAACTTTAAGTGTAGAGTAGAAATTCGGGTCACTTTCTAACCATTTTGCCCATACAAAATTTCATAAGTGTGCAAACACTTCATTCACAAGGGGAAAGCCCTCCAAGGCTACCCCATATATGTCCATTACACATGGGAAATACGTTCTCTTGCATTTAACAACCATATGTGGCTAAAAAAGAATTTACAAGTAAGCAGCCCATCATTCACACTTAGGCAGCTGTGCACAACATCACTTACATAGCCAAAACACTACTCAAATGTTCACATACTTGTCTCATTTTACATACACTACATGTACATGCATACATGCACTACAAAATGGTCTTAATACAGAAAAATTCACCCTAAGTTATAGGAGTGATTGAGACACAATGGACTCCAGAACAAGATGCTGGACAGCTGCTGCATAACACAATAA
>SMDT01001521.1:0-85940 GCA_005392925.1 Aquilaria sinensis | reverse complement strand
AAAAATGCATATAAATAGTAAAAACACGTAAATAGTAACCCGGTGGAAACATGCTCAGAATATAGAAATTAATCTTACTCAAAGTGTATAATGATGATTTAAACCCTTAATAACAATACACTTATGAGTATTCATCACTCAGCAGGATGCAGATGACTCTAATGTCAGGTACAGTGAAAATCGGTTCTGTTTATGCTCATGCCTTGCTTGATTCTAATGTCAATTATTCTTTTATATCACCAAAGTTTGCTGCTAGATTGTCATGTGTGCTTGAGCCATTGGATTTTGAACTATCTGTTGAGACCCTTTAGGAAAGTCTATTGTTACTGATTCTGTTTATAAATGGTGTATAATTAGAATTGAAGGAAGGACTATGCCTGTGAATTTGATTAGGCTGGATATAATTGACTTTAATGTGATTTTGGGGATGGACTAGTTATTGGTGAACTATGCTTGGGTTGACTGTCATGAAAAGAAAGTAGTATTTCATATTCCTAAAGAGCTAGAAATCATCTTTTTCAATAATAGGCAACCTGTCCCAATATGTCCTATCTCTGCTATGCATGCTCGTCGTTTGTTAAGAAAGGGTTGTCAGGGATGTTTAGCATTCATCATAGATACTAACCAACTTGAATTGAAGCTGGAAGACATTCTTATGCCAAGGAGTTTCCTGATGTCTTTCCTAACGAAATTCCCGGGTTGCCCCTTAATGGAGAAATTAATTTTTCCATTGATCTTGATTTGGGGACTACCCCAATCTCTAAAGCTCTCTACCGAATGACACATGCAAAGATGAAAGAGTTAAAGGTACAGCTGCAAGAGTTGCTTGATAAATGGTACGTTCGACCTAGTTTTTCACCATGGCGTACTCCTGTTTTGTTTGTGAAGAAGAAAAATGGAAGCCTGAGGCTTTGCTTTAACTACCGTGAGTTGAACAATGTGACTATCAAGAACAAGTATCCATTGCCTTGTAAATCATCAATTAAGGAATTAGTAGGAGCAACTTGTAAATTTTTTCTGTAAGAAGAGTATCGTTGGTGAGTGTTTGTTAATTAATTTTTATATACAATTTAATTATTTTTAGATTTTGATGAGGGATTTGAGTTGATGTTTTGATTAAATATAATTTACTCTTAATGATTGAAAGGGATAATTAATTATTGGGATTATTTAAGATGAATTAGAAATAAGTTTATGGAAGTTTTGGCTTGGTACCGGGAAGAACCTCGAATTGCATAAGGTGCGAATCGAACAAGACGAAGCAGACGAAGAATTGATTTCTGGGTAAAATTGAGCTAACTCAGGATTGGGTCCTTATGGTTTTTAGACAGGTTTACATACACCCTATTCTTTAAAAAGTTGCAACTTGGCCACTATAAGTAGATTGCTGAATCTTATAATCGGGTTAATCACAGTATCAGTCCCTAAGGCTTCGAACACTGCTTCTTATGTTCCAAAATCGTTCATTTGGGTCACCATCAGCAAGTGATTTTTTGTTATTTCTTGAATTGATTATGTTTTGCCATAAATTTTTACATAATTATTTTAGGTGGCTAAAGAATTATTTTAGGAGTTGGAAAGTTGCATTTTAAGGTAAGTGGCTACTACTACTTCTAAAAATTAAATTTTTTTGATATTATGTATATATATATTATTCCTTGAAAGTGTTAAGTTTTCCAACTTAGTAATTTTTCAATATTTCAATTTAAAGTTATTTTTATTTCAATTGATTTTCAATCAAAATAAGAGTTTTGAAATACATGTTTTATTATGAAATTATTTTCCAAGTGTTTTATTAATTTAATTATTTACTATTTATTCAAATTTTATATTATTTATGCAATATACTTTGTTTGATTAAATAAGATGGGATCATGTATGTTTTAATTGTGATATTTTGTATTGAAATTTTTTATAAAAATTGTAATACTCTGAATTTCTGTTCTAACTCCGTTTTGGTGGGTGTTGGTTCTGTGTCTGTACTACTGGGAAAGTGTAGTTCTAAACCCTCCACATATGGTATTCTGTTCTGTTCTGTTTCGCAGTACACTGTTTTTAGAACTAGTCCTTCTATGTGTTTGATCGTTGGCGATTCTTAGACGATTCTGGACATACTTCAATGGCTTAAGTGTAGTCACAATGATCACCCTACCTACTTTGCTCTGAATTTATGTTCTGTCATTCTGCTCTGAACTTTTCTGTTTTGGTTAGTAATTTTTTTATTAACAAATATTATTCATTTGGTTCTCAAAATTCCTATTACATTGGTTATGTTCTGACTCTTTGAATAATATCTGTTGAAGTTTATCTTATTATTTTATAAGAATTATTTCTACTTGATCCCTATATATTTTGTATATTGTATTTCTGTTTTCAAAATTCTCCACTTACTGGGCATTCGTGTTCACCCCGTTTTCACTCCCTCACACAGATAAATAGTAGTTTGGTTTAGCTAGCGGGAGCGACTACAAGACCAACCGCAGTTTAAGACAGTTAAAAGTATTTTGTTTGTACTACTATTATAAATTTATTTATGTTTTGAAAACTCTTTGGATTTCATTTCATTCCTTAGAACTTTGATATTTTATGGATTATGTCCTGATTTTAATAGTTGTAGTTGCCCTGCCATTTATTCTCAAAAGTTAAATTTTATAAATTTGTAATTATTTGGAATATGTAGCCTTATATGCTTAGGGAAAATTTATTTTCTTGAGTATGCGGTGTATTATCATCACGAGACTAGGGAGAGTTTTGGGGCATGACAAAGCTATCGCTGAACAAAACAAGAATACATGGTTGATTGATAGTTCTTGAAGCAATCATATGACACCAAATTAGACACCTACAGTTTGAGGGTGCAACTGGTACACAAGAAATCTATTAAGATCATGGGCAAAGGCACTGTAGCAATCCAAACAAAGAAAGGTACGTGATACATACATGATGTCTTATGGGTCCCAAATCTGGCAGAAAATCTATTGAGTGTTGGCCAGATGATGGAGCATGGATATATACTCCACTTTGAAGGAGACTATTGCACCATCTATGATAAGAAAAATCTAGTCATTACCAAGATCAAGATGAAGAAAAGAAACTTTCCTATTTGATGGAGGTATGCAACCCAAACGGCCAAGAAAGCACATGAAAACGATTATTGGCTATGGCATAAAAGGTTCGACCACTTTAGCTTTCAAGGGCTGAAGACTCTTCAATAACAAAAAATAATTAGGGACCTATTGAAGATAGAAGTTCTAAAAGATACATGTGAAGGTTATCTACTCAGGAAACAACACCGGAAACCATTTTTAACTAGAACTTCATGGAGAACCAAAATGCCATTGGAGTTGATTCATACAAATGTATACGGGCCAATGAGGACGAGCACTCCAAGCAAAAATAGGCACTTCATCACTTGAATGAATTGGGTTTATTTCATGAAAGAAAGGTCAGAAGTTTTTGGAATATTCAAGAAATTTAAGCATCTAGTGGAGAAAAAAAATGGTCATCACATCAAGACCCTAAGAAGTGATAAAGGAAATGAGTGCATATTAAAAGAATTTGACAAGTTCTGTGAGGAGGAAAGAGTCGATCGATAAGTCACAGTCAGTTATGCACCAGAACAAAATGGTGTATCAGAAAGAAAAAGTAGAACTATGATAGAGATGGCAAGGTTAATGCAGGGAAAAAAAAGCTTGCCAAAAAACATTTTGGGCAGAAGCCATCTACACTACCACTTATATACTCAACAGGTGTCCTACTAGAGCCATAGAAGGCAAAACACCAATTAAAGCATGGAGTGGACGAAAGCCTTCAGCCAAACATCTCAAAGTCTTTAGCAGCATATGTTACATCCATGTTCCACAAGTAAAAAAAGGTAAGCTCAACAATAAGAGTGAAAGAAGAGTCTTTCTAGGCTATAACACACAATCAAAAGGCTAAATAATCTATAATCTAGAGACAAAGAAGATGACAATAAGCCGCGACATGGAGTTTGATGAAGAAGCATCTTGAAATTGGGATGAATAAAAGATCGAGAACAAGACAGAAATAATATACATGCCGCCACTATCAACTGTAGGTAAAGAACCAAAAGAAAAAAAAAACTGAAGATGACAAAGAAACTTCATCCCAGCCAATAGCTCCAAATTCTTCATTACTTGCAGATTCTGATGATTCAGAATCAAGGCCAATAAGGACAAAATCACTTATATAACTATATAAAGTATGTGGCTTTACATTGGTAGAACCTGAAAGTTATGAAGCTGCTACAAAGTAAGAACAATGGGTGAAAGCAATAAACGAGGAGATCAGAATGATTGAGAAAAAATAATCATAGGAATTGGTGGATCGGCTACAAGACAAAAAGATCATCGGAGTTAAGTGGGTGTACAAAACAAAACTTAACCCAGATGGAACATTATAGAAACACAAAACAAGGTTAGTCGCCAAGGCCTACTCACAACAACCATGTATTGACTATACTGAAACCTTTGCTCCAGTCGAAAAGCAAGATACAATCTGAGCATTAATTGCTTTAGCTACATAAAAGAAATGAAAAATATATCAACTAGATATGAATTCAGCATCCCTTAATGGAATCCTCGAAGAAAAAATCTACATAGAACAACCACTGGGATCTATGGCCAAGGGACATGAAGATAAAGTCCTTAAACTAAAGAAGGCCTATATGGATTAAAACAAGCACCATGAGCTTGGTACAGCCGCATCAACGGATACTTCACCAATCAGGGATTCAAGAGAAGCATGAGTAAGCCAATGCTTTATATCAAGATGTTTCACTCTAGTAGTTGTAACCCAAGTGTAGGTTCTCACAAGTAATAAAATCTCGGGAGTTCGAGTGTCGAACCACAGGGAAGTGAATTAAGAAATACAAGTTGAATTTATAATAAAGAAAGGTTTGGTGGAATGTGTGAACAAGTGTGAATTAAAATTGAAATTCAAATAAAATAGCTAAGGTTAGGGGATCCACTTTTAATATATCAGTTATGATTAATTTTAGCCCATCTTACCACTCAATTAAGATTCACACATAAAGGAGGTCCAAATCGGGGAATTTAGTTAGTATTAACATTCATTGATTTTAAAACGCCAACACTTGCTAATGGGTTCAAGTATCCATCATGCCAACCTTTTGTCGACAATAACTCACGATTCCAATATAGCCGGCAGAGCCATGTTCTATAGAAGGAATCAAGTAGCTTTTGTGCCAATGATTGACTATGATGAATCAAGAATCCTACTTAACAAGGACGGAAGTTAAATAAATTAAGGAAGAAAATATCGTTAACGTTGTCATCCATTCAAATCAATCATAACCTCTATACCAAAAGCTTCACCCTTTCACCTTAGCAAAAAAAAGATTAGTTAGACATAATCAAAGTAAACAACATGTAGAAAGATGAAATGAACATAGATTGAAAGATCAAAAAAAGAACAAGAAGAAAACCGAGAAAACACTTGGACAGAGCTTCGGTATTGAAAACTAGAAGAAGAACAAAGGAGAAAAACTAAAGAACATGGAAATGGCCTAAAAAATGGCTCAAGAAATGGCAACCTTCACCCTCCCCCCAAAGTGCCTATTTATAGAGTTTTGGGGTGGGTGAAATGGTAAAAATAAAATGGTAAAATGTAGGTAAATACAAATTAATAATGGCAGGCCGCAACTTCTTTTAATTTTTTGGCCATCGTAGACATCAGATCAGCTCTTCCTCAAAGCACGAAAGTTGTAGATCTCCTCTTTAGCTTCGAATAGATGGCTTGCCCATTCAAATTAGATATCTGTAGCTCAAGTTATGATTTTTCTACCGAAACCTCTCTTCAGCACACGAAATAACGAAAGGTTTTATCTATAATCAGATTTCGGCAATGAAAATGATCAAACTAGCTTGCAGAATAAAGCAGAGTTGAAGATCTATGTGTTAGCTTTCAGATGAATTTGGAATCACTCAGTTCCGATGCCTACAGCTCCAGATATGATTTTTTTCTCGTGAAGGGCCGCCAAGTGATGATTTTTACCTACATAAAAAATAATTATTTAATATATATATTTTAATATAAATGAACAGTAAACTACGTATGTACAGTGAATACGCGTATGAACAGTGAAATATGCTTATGAACAGTAAGTCGGCGAATAGTGACAGGTGAATAGTAAAAACGCGTATGAATAGTAAAAATGCATAAATAGTAACCTAGTAGAAAAATGCTGAGAATATAGAAATTAATCATATTCAAAGTGTGTAATGATGATTTAAACTCTTAATAACAATACACTTATGAGTATTCATCACACCCCCCAACTAGGTTCTTGCTAGTCCCTAGCAAGTGTAACCTAAGAAAATAAACAAAATACATAATTTAACGAAAATAAACAAAATACATAATTTAACAACTCATGATAGATCATGCTATGAATATATAACACTTGTAAACTTGACTTGCAAGTAATTAAAGAAAGGAGAAAAACTTAAGTCCTTGTTATCAGAGGTAGAGGATCACTCTATAAGTATTTGCACTTATTTTAAGGTGGGTTTGTGAACAGTTTACTTTGTGTTTCTCAATCCGGAGCTTGCAAGGGGATTCAACTTTACCCTCACTAGATTCCTAAAAGGGGACTGCATGTAAATTTAAGTCAAATGGTTTTTATACAAGGTTGTAATGAGGCTGGGTTTGGTGAAAGTGGAAATCGGATGAAAGCTTTTTAATGGTGGAGTTTAAGAGAACTAGTAATACAATGAATAATAAATATGGGCACTTAAACACTAAATATCCAACTCAACCCTAGTCTCTAAGTCCTCTTCAAAACACAATTCCTTATCAAACATGAGTTTAGAAAACTAATATGGTTGAGTTTTAAACTTATTGAATTTAACACTCTTTTTTTTTTTTTACCTCTTTCTATTTCAAAATAGCTTGCCTCATTTGACTTGAATAAATATTAAAGCTGAAGTTGTGTTTTTTTTAAAAAAAAAAATTATCTCCAATGATTATGCATTTATCTGTCAGAAAAAGATAAAAGAAGATGTCTTTCATCTTTACTTTAGTATGGATTCACATGGGTATGAGTATACATAATTTTATTTGAAAGGGAAAGAGAACCATTTTTTTTTAGACTGCCATAACATAAAAGAAAAAGAGGCCAAGTGTGGCAACGTGGGGTTTTGGGAGTCGCCACCAATCGGTTTCACTTAGGGCCGATTAAATACCTAAAAATGGTCTACGAGAGTTTGGGGGTTCGGGAGTATGGTTACGTTAAAATAACTCTATTTTAATGCCCAAAATTGGTACGTTAGTTGATTTTAATTTTTTTTTTCTTGCTTTTAAATAATTTCAGTTAATTTTCAAAACCAGAAATTTTAACTGAATCATCCAGATATGGACTTTTAAATTGATATGGATTTTCTAAATCTTGGTACTTGATTTTTATAATTTTTATTATAAATTTAATATTTTCTGAACTCTGGATTCTATCGAATCACCCGGATATGGAATTTAATGAAATTTAATTTTTATTTATTACTAAATATTTGATTAATTATCTATTCATAGATTTTTACCAAATTATCCGAACATGGATTTTTTAATGGTCTTAATATTATTTTCCTTTTTTATTATTTTTTTTTTTTCTTTAAAAGTAATTATCTAATCCATAGATCTAAAAAAATACTTATTCAAAAACCATTTCATTTTTATTGGATCATCTGGTTATGATTTTTTTAAATTTATTTTTAATAAATGGAATAGGAGGCTAAACTTTTTTATTTAAATAAAATAATAATAAAAGTAAATAAATTGACACTCTAAATGTCCAATAAGGCTAAATAACGGAAAAATAAAAGATGGGGGGGCTTGGTTATAATAGAAACTATAAACTAAAAAAAATGATAAATAAGGAAATAAGATGAGGCTCTTGGCCAGCCATAAAAAAATAGTAAATAAATAAAATAAAGTTAATCATCCACATAAAGAAAAATAAATTGTAGAAAGTAAATAAATAAAAAATAAATAAATAAAGTGGGGCGCTTAACCATCCACATAAAAAAATTCACAGTGCAAAAAAATAAATAAATAAAAAAAAGTAAATAAAAAGAAGTGAGTTGAGGCGTTTAGCCATATACGTAAAAATAAAAATAAACTGCAGAAAGTAAAATAAATAAAATAAAGTGGGGCGTTTGGGCCATTCACGTAAAAAAAATAATAAAGCGCAGAAAGAAATTAAATAAAAGAAAGGTAAATAAATAAAGAAAGTGGGGGCGTTTTGGCCATCCACTTAAAATAAAAATGCCTATAAAGTGCAGAAATTAAAGAAATAAAAAAAATAAAAAAATAAAGAAAGTGAGGCGTTTTGGCCATCCACGTAAAAAAAAATAAAGGGGCAAAGTGCAAGAAATTAAATAAATAAATAAAAAGGAAATAAATAAAGAAAGTGGGGCATTTTAGCCATCCACGTAAAATAAAATAATAAAGTGCAGGAATTAAATAAATAAAAGAAAGATAAATAAAAAGAAGAATGTGAGGCATTTTGGCCATCCACGTAAAAAAAAATAATAAAGTTCAGAAATTAAATAAATAACAAAAATAAATAAATAAATAAAGGGGCGGGGCATTTTAGCCATACACATAAAATAAAATAAAGTATAGAAAATTAAATAAATAACCCCCAATAAAATAAATAAAGAAAGTGGGTTCGTTTTAACCATCCACGTAAAATAAAAATAAAGTGCAAAAATTAAATAATAACAAAAATAAATAAATAAATAAAGTGGGGCATTTTGGCCATCCATGTAAAAATAAAATAAAGTGCAAAAATTAAATAACAACGAAAAATAAATAAATAAAGAGAGTGGGGCGTTTTAACCATCCACGTAAAAATAAAATAAAGTGTAGAAATTAAATAAAAAAAGTAAAGAAATTAAATAAATAACAAAAATAAATAAATAATGTGTGGGGCATTTTAGCCATCCACAAAAAATAAAATAAAAAAGAGGTATAACCATCCATAAAAATAAATAAATAAATAAAATAAACACACAAATTTTTGTTGTTAATGGCCTATCTGCAGAATAATAAAAGTTAGTGACTTAATAAATGAAATAAAAATAATAAGAGGGCTGAAATGAGGTTATACCCAAAAAAAATTCGAATCCTGGCCGGTCAGGTCGTGTTTTGTTGAAATGGGTCTCGTTCAATTCGCCTGTTACTGGCGACGACAGGAAGGGAGGCCACCTGGGGTGGTTTTGCCGGCGACGGTGATGAGGAGGCGGTGGAACGGCAACCGGGCGAGGCTACAGTGCCCGGGCAGAGGACGACGGAGCGGCGGACGAGCTCCGAGACTCCTTCAATTCGGCCTATCGTGAACGGTGGTGAGTCTGGGTCTTCACATCCGGTCTTGGACTCGGCAGGACGAGCGGCGGCTGAGCTCCGGACGGTGTGAACGGTGGCGAGATGGGGGCTCTTGGACTCGGCGGCGAAGCGGCGGCTGACGGACGACGATGAACAGGGACGACGGCGACGGCGGGAGGAGAAAAAACGGAATTGGTTGAAAGCTGTCAGATGGCTAACGAATGTGACAGCAGCACAAGGAGAATGTTCTGGTTTTCTGAGAAGAAGGAGGAGAGGCCAGGGACTAAACTACAGTTTTTCCTTTTTTAATAGAAAGCTCCAATCTTGCTTTTTCCATCTTTTGTTTTGCAGGTTTGGACCCCTGTTTATAGGGGAGGAGTATTGATTTTCTTTCATTTAAAAAAAATTGAAAATTAATTAAAAAAAGATTAAAAACATAACTTGGTCAAAATTACAGTTTTAGTTCTTTATGTCTCGTTGACTTCTGGTCTGGTCCCGAAGTTACTGATTGACCCAAATTTGTCTTTTCTGTCAATTTGGCCCAAACCTTGCGAATAATCACCAAATTTCCCGAGAACTTCCAGATTTCGTCATATTTTTCCCAAACTTCTCAATTTTATCAGATTGACCTCAAACTTCTCAATTTTGTCAATTTTTTTTGAAATTCCCCCTTTTTATATTTTACACATATATATCATTTATTATTTTTAACTAACCCTTAAAAAACAAAATTCCCCCTAAACTAATTAATTTAAATTCTTTTTTTATTTTATTTGTATTTTTTTAATTAATTAATTTTAATTAATTTTAATATTTTTAATTATTTTTTTTAAAATTTTTTAAATTTTGTCTTTAATAGCCGGACGAAATTGGGTGTCAACAGCTGCCCCCCTTTGCATGTCTCATGGGACATGACGCATGCAAAGCCGTTACCAATTTTCGTCCGAACTTAGCTAGGCATTGAGAACCTTCTCGCCGCCTAAATCCTGAGAAGAAAAACCTTTTTCTCCTTCTTTTCGAGGTTAAGGAACTTTCCTTATTACCTCTACGACAGGAGCCTTCCTATCGTCTAAGAAAAATCAATGGAGTTTGAGGTTAAGGAGCCTTCCTTAGTACCTCTACGACAGGAACTCTCCTATCGTCTAAGAAAAATTGATTGAGTTTGAGGTTAAGGAGCATTTCCTTAGTACCTCTACGACAGGAACTCTCCTATCATTGAAGAAAAATTGATTGAGTTTGAGGTTAAGGAGATTTCCTTAGAACCTCTATGACAGGAACTCTCCTATCGTTGAAGAAAAATTGATTGAGTTTGAGGTTAAGGAGATTTCCTTAGAACCTCTACGACAGGAACTCTCCTATCGTTGAAGAAAAATTGATTGAGTTTGAGGTTAAGGAGCTTTCCTTAGTACCTCTACGACAAGAACTCTCCTATCGTTGAAGAAAAATTGATTGTGGAGAAAAACTCTTTTCTCCTTTTTGAGGTTAAGGAGCTTTCCTTGTACCTCAAGCAAACATTTCTATGATGGCAATTGAAGTTGAAATAATTTCTTCGAAGGTATGAATTTTCATAATAGGTGAATGCAAAAACTTGAAATTCCATTAAATGAGTGAATCTTAAAAGTGCGAAATTTCATAAAATGGCAATGAAACTGACAAATTATGCAAGGGAAAGGATATTTGAAATTAATATCCAGGTTTCATCTAATATTTTCTTTAGAAAATATAGATTCCCTTGTGAGATATGTCATCCAAATAGGGTTGAAGCTTAGCTACCCCAAAATGTTATGACTAGCATTCCTAATAGGATGCGTCTCAAGAGTAAAATTACTCCTTACTCAGCCATTCCAAACTAAAGGCTTTGTCCAATGCTTTTAATATTAGCATGAACAAAACTATCCTAAAAGATTAAAAGAAAGAAGAAATTCCCTGAATAATAATAAAAAAACTGGAAAACAAAAAAAAATGCTGATAATAAAACTAAAGGACAAGATAAACAGATTCATAAGTCCAATCACTTTTTCTTCCACAGTGCTTCAACAGGCCGAGTAAAGGACATTTATGGGATGGAACTGGTCGGGAAAGACTGTTGTGTCCAGTCTATCTTAATCACTGCTAGATCTGGTTCAGGAATAAAAGCTTTCATTTTATCTAGCAATTCTTCAGCAGTTAATGCGGATACTAGGATTCGTCGTGCCACCACTGAGATAAATTTCTTTTGCACAGTGTAATCCATAAAAGATATCAGACCTGCAAAGAAATTGTTAACATTCAACAGCCCAATGGGTTTGTTGTGCAAATTAAGTTGGGCCTGGTGCAATTTGGAAAATTTCTCCCAATGTGCCAAAACCTCCTGGTAAAGCAATAAAAGCATCAGAGTTAAAAAGCATTTGTAACAAATGCTCTTGCAAATTTTTAACTACTAATTTTTCTCCAATTGTGTCCCCAGAAATCAATTTCAAAGGTGCAAGGATAATACCCAAAACTCGGCTTCCTCCTAGAGATGCTGCTGATGCTACACCTCCCATTAATCCGACACTACCTCCCCCATAAACTAAATGTATCTTTCGCTCAGTTAATACTTTACCCAAATGGTTGGCTTCCTTCAAATACTCTTCATCTTTTCCAGGAAAAGCCCCACATAATACACAAATACTTCACAATTTATGAGTTGAGGTTCTATCCATTCCTATCCTTACACCTGTGAGAAATGAAAAGAAGGGCATGCATTTGTAGAGATAAAAAGATAATGCAATAATTACATTTGCAGGAGTAGGTACATTATTGTCAGAAGAAAAGGAAAATTTTCAAAAATGATAGCTAGCATGTGCAGTAGTTGTGACTGTAGCTCACGTCAATTACATTTATAGGAGTAGGTACATTATTGTCAGAAGAAAAGGAAAATTTTCAAAAGTGACAGCTAGCATGTACAATAGTTGTGACTGTGGCTGACGTCTTCCACTGATTTTACGTCCAGTAACGACTTCAACGCCTTCTATGAGTCGGGGACTTACTTCCCATCCAATTTTCTTATAAACTGGCAAACAAGGTCATTTAAAGTCAGATTCCCAAGACTGTAATGGTCTCGTTCCTTATAGAAAGTCTTTCATAAACTGATAATTTCACGTTGCACTATTCCACAAGAATGCGTTTCAAGAGTCCCTCGGATATCCTCTAGAGATTCCTTACGCAGGCCATTCTTAATGAATTTTCTTTTATCTTTACTATTTTTGGAGATGAATCCTAAAGAGTGACATTTAGTATCGCAATTCCATCGTCCACATTTATGACAAACGCCTAGCCTCTTTGCTCTTCGCTTTTTGGCATAAGCGCTTTTACCTAAGCCAAGCATACGGGGCATAAATGCATCTGAAACTTCACTAGCCGAACGAGCCTTAGTTTCAATTAACCACCGCACATTGTCAGGAATGCCTTTGTGTATAAAAACTCTAATTTTTTCATATCTAGCTTGGTAAATCTTTTTAAGAACATTTATTAGGAGGGAAAGAAAGTACTTTCACAGGGTGGAAAGAGTAGAATCCATTGATGAGAGAAGAATTTGAAAGAAGAGAGAAAGAAATCAGTTATTGTAGGAAACTGAAATAATCGACTATGAGAGTCACGGAGTACCGTATCCGCTACTTAACTGGAAAGAAGAACACGCATTTATAGCGATAAAAGGATAACGTGTTAATTACGCTTACAGGAGCAAGTACATTATTGTCAAAAGAAAAGGTAAATTTTCCAAATATGACAAATTGTATGTACAGTAATTGTGACTGTGGCTCACATCTTCCACTGGTTTTACGTCCAGTAACGGCTTCAACGCCTTCTATGAGTCAGGGATTTGCTTCTCATCCAGTTTTCTTACAAACTGGCAAACAGGGTTTTTTAAAGTCAGATTCCCGGGACTATAACGCTCTCGTTCTTCGTGAAAAATACTCCATAAACCAAGAAGTTCGCGTTGCACTGATCCACAAGAATGCGTCTCAAGAGTCAATCGGATATCATCCAAAGAATCCTTACTCAGGCCATTCTTGATGAATCGTATTTTATCTTCTCAATTATCGGAGATCATTCCTAAAGAACGACATTTAGTATTACAAGTCCATCGACCACATTTGTGACAGACTTGTAACCTTTTCGCTCTTCGCTTTTTGGCATAAGAGCTTTTGCCTATGCCAGGCATGTGAGACACAAATGCATCTGGGACTTCACCTGCCAGACGAACCTTAGCTTCA
The DNA here is from genome assembly GCA_005392925.1 of Aquilaria sinensis. Lineage (NCBI taxonomy): Eukaryota > Viridiplantae > Streptophyta > Magnoliopsida > Malvales > Thymelaeaceae > Aquilaria > Aquilaria sinensis. The sequence continues at coordinate 72,339 of SMDT01001521.1, read as the reverse complement.
ATTAACCACCGCACATCTTCAGGGATTCCTTTGTGCATCAAAACTCTTAATCGTTCACACCGAACTCGGTAAATCTTTTTAAGAATGTTCATTGGGAGAGAAGGAAAGTATTTTCGCAAGGCAGAAAGAGTAAAATCCATTTTTAGAATCCATTTTTTAGAAGGAAATAAAAGAAAGAAGGGAGGAAGAAATCAGTTATTATGGGCAACTGAGACAACCGACTTGAGAGTCACGGAGTACCGTATCCGCCACTTAACCGGAAAAAATGGATCCTACTTTTTGACAATATTTTGATGTCATAGATGTTTCTTATCTTTGATACATCATTGAGCTGGCATCCATCCCGTCCTTATGAGTACAACCTCGATTATCGAATCCATTGCCAACTTTTGACAAATTGTCAACGACAACATTTTTTATGTCTATTTCATCCTTGACCATGGCTATCTCTTATCTGTGATATTCCATTAAGCTGACATCAATCCTGTCCTTATGGGTGAAGCCTCGATTATCGAATCCATTGCCAGCTTTTGACAAGTTTCAACGGCAATATTTTTTTGATGTCTACTTTATCCTTGACCATAGCTATCTCTTATTTTTTATGTTTCATTGAGCTGACGTCGATCCCGTCCTTATGGGTGGAGCCTCGATTATCGAATCCATTGTCAGCTTTTGACAAATTATCAACGACAATATTTTTTTGATGTCTACCTTATCCTTGACCATAATGTTGAATTCTTGACGCAGCTTGGTCCAGCGTATTAGCTGTGCATCCAGTGATAGACTGGAATGAGCTGATGAAGTTGAAGTCTTAGCTTATACTTATCAATGTTGTAATCATGCCGTGGATATGCTTTCCGTTTGATCCCTGTTATGTAAAAGCCATGCATGCATAATGTGAAATGCATGAATGCAGGGCATGTGTAACTGATGGCTCTTTTTTTTTTTTTTTTTTTTTTTATTTTTTTGCATGGATCTAGTTCTTCATGTCTTTGTTTTACTGGATCCTTTTTGTGATTGCCTTCTCGGACCACCATTGAATCCCTTTATGCTTCTCAGCTCTTGTCCATTGCCTCAAAAGCTCAATTCTTTTCGAAAGCCCCTTCAAAGAAATTTTTCTTGACTTGTTCTTGAATTTTGGCCTCAACTTCCTTAATGTTCGCCCGCCTCATACTTTATGCCTCTTTGGATAATCGTCCCTGTTGAAACATTCATGAGTATGCTTCCTTCTTGTTGATATAATCATGTTCCTATTCTCAATTATGAGACTTTTGAAGCGATCATCCAGGCAACCACCAAGGCCATCTCCCGAAGATTTGTTACTCCTTTTTCCTGTTAGCCAATGTTTTGTGCCGTTCGCAAAGCAGGACCTCGATCTTACCTGTTTTAATTCATAAAGCTTATCAAAGTAATCTACGGTCTTTGCTTTTTCTGAGTTTTAATTATTACTACCCTTCCTACAAAGTCACAATTTATTGCACACTAGAGGCCAGCAAGAATGTGAGATTTGAAGAAAAAGAGCTAGAGAATTGTTTTTATTTATGGATAAGTGAATATAAAAGTTGAATGTGAGATTTGAAGAAGAAGAGCTAGAGAGAATTGGCTTTTCATTTATGAGTAAGGGGATATAAAAGTCTTGGGTATAGATGAAGAACAATGAAAGTCTGAGAGAAGAACACTCTCTTTGACAACTTTGATCGAACAAGCTCTGGCAACCCTGTATCCACTTCTTCCCTTTTGTCCGAAAACTTCATCATCATGCAAAGTACTTCTTCACTGAATCTAAATTTACTGGTTTTGGTAACTCTCGTCCATCCATTTCTATCAAAATTAGGGCACCTCCTGAAAAGGCTTTCTTCACCACATATGGTCCATCATAGTTTGGTGTCTATTTCCCTCTAAAATCATGCTGAATGGGTAGAATTTTCTTGAGCACTATGTCACCTTTATGAAACTGTCGTGCGTGAACCTTTTTATTGTAAGCACGGATCATTCTCTTTTGATAAAGTTGCCCATGGCAGAGGGCAATCATTCTTCTCTCATCAATTAGGTTCAATTGCTCATATCTAGTCCTGACCCATTCTGCTTCTTCTAATTGGGTATCCATTAATACCCTCAACGAAGGAATTTAAACTTCAATGGGTACTACAGCCTCCATACCATATACTAGAGAAAAAGGTGTTGCTCCAGTAGAAGTACGAATAGAAGTTCTGTAAGCATGTAGTGCGAAAGGTAACATCTCATGCCAGTCCTTGTAAGTGACAATCATCTTTTCAATAATCCTCTTGATATTTTTATTGGCCGCCTCTACTGCACCATTCATCATTGGTCGATAAGGTGCTGAATTGTGATGCTTGATCTTGAACTGTCGGCACAAAGTCTGCATCATTTCATTATTCAAGTTTGTGGCATTGTCTGAGATGATACATTCTGGCAACCCGTACCGACAAATGATTTCTTTCTTGATGAACCGGCATACCACCTTTTGAGTTACATTTGCATAAGACACAGCTTCTACCCATTTAGTGAAGTAGTCAATTGCCACTAGAATGAATTTATGACCATTAGAAGCCTTGGGGGTAATTGCTCCAATGACATCTATCCCCCACATAGCAAAAGGCCAAGGTATTGCTGTCACATTAAGAGGAGCAGGTGGAACCTGGATCTTGTTGGCATATATTTGGCACTTATGACATTTTCTTACGTGATTGATGCAATCATTTTCTAATGTGAGCCAATAGTAGCCTGCCCTCATTATTTGTCTTGCCATGGTATGACCACTAGTGTGTGCTCCACACATTCCAGCATGAACTTCTTCCATGATCTTTCGTGCTTCATGAGCATCTACACAGCGAAGTAGCATCGAATCTGGGGTTTTCTTATAAAGTATGTCTATGTTCAAAAGGAAACCCATTGACAACCTTCCTAAAAACTTTTTGTCATTTTCTGATGCTTCTGGTGGATATACTCATTCTTGGAGGTATTTCTTGATATCATGATACCAAGGTTTCCCGTCCAATTCCTCCTCCACACTCATGCAATAAGCTGGGGAATCTAGTACTTTCATTTCGAAAACAGGAGTATGCTCAGGGTCGCTTATCTTGTACATGGCAGCTAAAGTAGCTAAGGCATCCGGAATTTGATTATCTTCCCTTAGAAGATGATGGAAGCTTATACTTTTGAACTTTCCTGCCAAGTCTAGTATGAGTCTTTGGTAAGGGATTAATTTTGAATCCCTTGTTTCCCAATCTCCATTTATTTGGTATATGACCAATGCAAAATCCCCATAAACTCGGAGATCTCGTACTTTCAGTCTCAGTGCCATTTGGAGTCTCATAGCACATGCCTCATATTCTACTATATTGTTGGTACAAGGAAATGTAATTTTCACTGTGAGGGGGAACTGTTCTCCATTTGGAGAGATGAGTATAGCTCCAATCCCATGTCCCAAAGCATTAGATGCTCCATCAAATGCCATTTTCCATGTTTCATCATCTTCAGAGACTTCCTGTTCTATCGTCATTATATCTCCATCAGGAAAGTCCATCTTCATTGGCTCATAATCATCCAATGCTCTATCAGCCAGATATTCGGCAATCGCACTCCCTTTTACAGCCTTTTAGGTGACATACTGTATGTCGTATTCAGACAACAGCATTTGCCATTTTGTGATCCTTCCTGATAAAGCGGGTTTCTCAAAGATGTACTTGATGGGATCAGTCTTGGAGATCAGCAATGTGGTATTGTTGAGCATGTAGTGTCGTAGTCGGTTTGCTACCCATGCAAGGGCACAACAAGACTTTTCTACTACTGAGTATTTCGCTTCATATGTGGTAAGCTTCTTGCTCAAGTAGTAAATTGCATGCTCTTTCTTGCCTGTCTCATCGCGTTGACCCAATACAGATCCTAATGAAGAATCCTGTATTGATAAGTATAGAATCAACGGTTCTCCAGATCGGGGTGGTACCAAGACTGGTGGATTTGATAGGTATTGCTTGATTTTCTCAAATGCCTTTTGGCATTCGTTATTCCACTCAATCGGATTGTTCTTCTTTAGTGATTTGAAAAGAGGTTCACATTTGGACGTCAATTGTTATATGAATCTTGCTATGAAGTTGATTCTGCCCAGAAAACTTCTTACTTCTTTTGGAGTCTTTGGGGGTTGCATTTCTTGTATTGCCTTGACTTTACTTAGGTCAACTCGAATCCCATCTTTGCTTACCATGAAACCCAATAACTTTCCTGAAGAGGCTCCAAAAGTACATTTGGCAGGATTCAATTTTAGTTGATACCTGCGAAGTCTATCGAATAGTTTTCTCATTACATTTAGATGCCCCCCAGCAGTGAAAGTTTTGGCAATCATGTCATCTACATATACTTCAATTTCTTTATGCATCATGTCATGGAATAAGGCGACCATGGCTCTTTGATATGTAGCACCAGCATTCTTTAACCCAAAAGGCATCACCTTATAGTAGAAGGTACCCCAAAGGGTAACAAAAGCAGTTTTTATCATATCATCTGGATCGAGTTTGATTTGATTGTACCCAGAAAAGCCATCCATGAAAGAAAAGTAGGAGTTTCCTGCGGTATTATCCACCAATGTATCAATGTGAGGAAGTGGGAAGTTATCTTTAGGGCTGGCCTCATTCAAGGGCCGGTAGTCCTGACAAACTCTTAGTTTCCCACTCTCTTTCTTTTCAACTGGAACTATGTTGACAACCCATTCTGTATATTCAGCGACTCCAAGGAATCCGGCATCCCATAGCTTTCGAATCTCATCTTTTACTCTCAAGATCAGATCCGGCTTTAATCTTCGTAGCTTCTGTCTGACAGGCTTCACCCCAGGCTTCAATGGTATTTTGTGTAGCACTATGTCCGAGCTTAAGCCGGGCATATCTTGGTATGACCAAGCAAATACGTCTACATATTCCTTCAATAAGTGGATTAGTTCTTCTTTCTCTTCAGGAGGAAATAGAGTACCAATCTTAACTTCTTTTACATCCTGACTGTCTCCCAAGTTGAATGTCTCAGTTGGTTCCTGACTTGTTGCTCTTTCTTTTTCATCTTGCTCGATCATTTTTAATAACTCAGGAGATATTTGAAGATCTTCGTCATCCGAGTCAGCAGTGTTTACAGGATTATCAAAGTTCATTCTTTCATTGTCATCAAAGAGAGTTTCAGGTCTGCATTAGCCAAAGAGAAAAGAGAGAAGAGAAAATGGCGAGAATGAGATGAATGCAAATTGGTGCTTTATTTATAATGTGCATAAATCACAACTTTATTGGAATGAAAAGCAATAACTAAAAGGTTCACTTAAGCAAAGACTACACCCTATTGATTGAACCGTTCTTTAGGAGGTTTTTACTATTAGATTACTTTGAAAAGCTCTGGATTAGAACAGGCAGTTTTATCGCCTCCCAATTGTTCAGCACATCCCGTGGGCTACAGCGTTGAACGAGCTCCTCATTTTCAGGTGAATCACTGATTATTGCCTGAATCGAAAGATGTTCAAAAAACTTGTCAATGCTGATGGTCAGCGTGCCTTTATTGTCATTTCTAGGAATCAAGCCACCACTCGCAAATGTTTCAGTGATTTTCGGGATATCTAGATTTCTTTCTTCTAGGGGCTGCCTTGTTAGTCGTGCAATCCTCTTTTCTCTCTTTTCAGCTATTGTCTTCATTTTATCTTGCCTTGTCGGTGTGAAACCTAGGCTGTATTTCCCCTTTTAAAGTGAGATTCATTTTATTAGACTTTACATGTATGTGATTGATGTAATGTATGCATGAATGTTATAGGTACTCGGTGAAAGAAGGACTACGATGAAAATTATTGATTACTATCTCAAGGCAATTATTTAGAATGCTTTTAATAAATAGAATTTCTCAAAAGAAACGGCCCAAGGTTCAACATCGTTTCCAAGCCTTAGTGATGAACTCCATCAATTTTTGACTTGTCGATGATGAAGTTGGCCAACTTAGTGTCTCCAATTCCTTGGCTTCTTCACTCATTTGTTGGGCTTGATGAGTGACTTTCCTAACTTCAGCAAAAAACACCTCCAATTGATGCTGAGAAAGCCTATATTGATCTTCCCAGTATCTAGGTTTCATCTTTTTTTGATCAGTTTTTTCAACTAATTGAGAGATGACTTGTTTTTTATATTCTACTTTTTCTTCCAGGTGTCGTGTTTTATGGTTGAGCTATTGCACATCAATGAGAATTCTTTTATTCTTCTTTTTCTCTTCTTCTAGTTCCTTCTCTAGTTCTCTCTTAGCTGTCTTTCTGGGAGCATCAATAGGCAGCACTATTCCTTCATTTCGATTGTTTCTCCATTCACAATATGTGGTGGGAGAAAGAATAGGGCCAGACTTCAGTATAAAAAGCTTTTTCCATGCAATTGAAATACCCCTCGCAAACTTGTTTGCCATTGGATCTTTGTGTGAGAATTCTAACTTGTTCAAATTATGAGTCATAAGGATAAATTGCATAGACCCAAATTGCTTCCGTACTTGTGCCGGGGCATAACTTGTTCCTCCCCATACGCCAAGAAGAGGAACCCATGGGCAATCGCCACAACGATAGATGACACGGGTGGATGTGGACTAGGGAGCTCTCCATTCAATTTGCAGTTGGTGATGTTCTTAAAGTAGTTGATCCATCTTTCCTTACTGTCATGGTGAACCAACTCACTTTTCAAAAAGGCTTCAATTGGAATAAAGTCCTTTGAAAAGCGATTTCCGAAATTCTTTTTGTCACATGGGAGGTGGCTCTTCATCCATATGGTGAGCAAGTGAGAACATCCGATAAACTTGCCCCCGCTTTGGTGACAAAAATTTAGTGATCTAATGGTCTCGGCAAGAATGGCTGGAGTTAGACTCACTTGAGACTTGTAGACTTGCTTGAACAATGAGATAACTTCTCCTTCAATGAATCCGATGATCCTAGGAAAGATCACCAAGCCATATATTGCCAAAGCAAAAATCCTATGTCTTTGGTCCTTTTGTGGGAGAGTGTGGATCAATTGCTTCAGGTCATTCAAACTAATGTATTTGCGATGCCCCTTTGTCGAGAACTTGGATTGAAGAACAGCAGCTGGCATATTCAACATTTTAGCTAAGGCTCGATGAGGTTCGATCCTCTTATCATGATGGTAAGTCTCAATTGGGTAATCAGATGGCCGACCCAGGAGATTGTTGTATTCCTCTATTATGGGGACAAGATCCATCTTATTGAAGGAGAAACACCAATATTGTGGATCCAGTACTGTATCAGTGCGCGGATAAGTGATGTATCAACGGTAATCTTGAGCAGGCGAGCAATATGGCCGTATGTCGATGTAAATGTTCTCGATCTGAAAAGCTCCAATTGCCCCATACTCCTAATAGTTCGGTTACGTCATTCTGATCCGCACGGACCGATACTTGGTCTTTAAGTTGTACATGGCAATGTGGTATTAGAGAATCTCCATGAAGCTTTTGGGCCGTTTCGGAGAATTCCATGGCTTCCAGTTGGGTCTCTACTATTGTGGTATTCCAAGATTCATCAACAGTTGTAGGAAAGTATTCAAGAATGTCCATGGTAATAATTCCTTCACCGAGTACTTAACCTAATGAATGATATGAATGTGCCAAAAATGAACAAGGAAAAATGGAGTCAGCAAAAAGTAATACACAGAATCATAAATTTCGCAATATAAGAAAATGAATAAAAAAATTCATGCCTATGGTGATGGAAACCAAAACATAGGAATCTTATGATTGGTTCTATGGTAGAGTGGGGAGTTCTATATGCATAGGGTGGTTTATCAAAAAGGCTGAGGGTAGTTCCCGAATCCCATCACTAAATTATAGTGACAGCCCAATTCCTTACCCACGAGGGATTATGTAAGGAAAGGATTAATTCGGATCGTAGCTTTTCGTGGGCCCATACAAAGACTATCCGTTTCAGGAGGCAATACACTACTTTGCTACTTGAAACCGGTGAAGGCTTGGAGACCATAGTCTCACAAGGACAACAACACCAATTCTGCTTTGAAAGAACGTGGTTGAATTGAGGAAGCTCGGGTATAGAGCTTCATGTCGTGAATGCATATTGCATGTTTACAATAAGTAAATATAGCACATGAATCCACATAAAAATAAGCGAAGCAGAACAAAACAAATCAACTTTTAGGCTCGACTCACAACTAACATATGTCCCCAGTGGAGTCGCCAAGCTGTGGCAACGTGGGGTTTTGGGAGTCGCCACCAATCGGTTTCACTTAGGTCGATTGAATACCTAAAAATGGGCTACGAGAGATCGAAGGTTCAGGAGTACGATTACGTTAAAATAACTCTATTTTAATGCCCAAAATTGGTACGTTAGTTGATTTTAATTTTGTTTTGCTTGCTTTTAAATAATTTCAGTTAATTTTCAAACCAGAAATTTTAACCGAATCATCCAGATATGGACTTTTAAATTGATATGGATTTTCTAAATCTTGGTACTTGATTTTTTTATAATTTTTAATATTTAATATTTCCGAACCATGGATTATATCGAATCACCCAGATATGGAATTTAATGAAATTTAATTTTTATTTATTACTAAATATTTGATTAATTATCTATTCATAGATTTTTATCAAATTATCCGAACATAGATTTTTAATGGTCTTAATATTATTTTCCTTTTTATTATTTTTCTTTTTTTTCTTTTAAAAGTAATTATCTAATCCATAGATCTAAAAAAAAATACTTATTCAAAAACCATTTGATTTTTATTGGATCATCTTTTTAATTTATTTTTAATAAATGGAATAGGAGGCTAAACTTTTTTATTTAAAGAAAATAATAATAAAAGTAAATAAATCGACGCTCTAAATGTCCAATAAGGCTAAATAACGGAAAAATAAAAGATGGGGGGCTTGGTTATAATAGAAATTATTGTTGACACTCAATTTCGTCCGACCTTTAAAAAAAATTAATTAATTATTATTATTAAAAAAAAGTAAAAAAAAAAAAAAAGAAGAAATTTTTTTTAAAAAAATTTTTTATGGGGGAATTTTGTTTTATAGGGTTAGTTAAAAATAATATATATATCTATATGTGTGTATAAAATATAAAAGAAAATTTTAAAAAAAAAATTGACAAAAATAAAAAGTTTGGGGTGAAAATGATAAAATTGAGAAGTTTAGGAAAAATCTGACGAAATCTGGAAATTCCAGAGAAATTTGGTAATTTTTTGCGTCATTTTTGGGCCAAATTGACAGAACAGACAAATTTGGGCCAATCCGTAATGTTATGAAAAACCTAGGACCATATCAGTAGTCAACAAAAGCTGAAGAACTAAAACTGTCATTTTGACTAATTTATGAGATAAGTCTGTTTTTAATTAAATTTTTGAATTTTTTTTAATCAAGGGTATCCAATGCCTCTTCCACCTCTATAAATAGAGGGCTAAACCTGAAAAACGAAAAAAAGAAGGCCAGATTAGAGCTCCTAATTAAAAAAGAGAAAAATGTAGTAACAGTCCCTGGTTCTCCTCCCTTCTCCTAAAAAAATCCTAAACTTTTTTTTTTCAAAAACTCTATCTCTCTCTCACCGTCGTTCTCCTCTGTCTTTCTTCCCCCTCTCCTCGCCGCCGTTCGCCGTCTCCCCCAGACTCTAAAGCCGCCGTCGCATCGCCTCCGTCGCCACTCCGCATCGCCCACCTCCGCCGTGACCTCCGCCGCTACGCCCTCTCTCTTTCTCCCTCCTATTTCCGCACCTCTCTCTTTCTTCTCCTCCGCCCCGCCGTCGCCCACCGCCGTGCCGCGTCGCCACCCTACTCCTCCCTCCTCGCCGACTGACTCGCCATCGCCCTCACCGCCGTGCTGCGTCGCCCCCCACACCGTCGCAACCTCCCCCCTTTGTACGCTGCCGTCGCCGGAAGAGAGAGCAGAAGTCAATTGAAATTTTGGGTAAAACTCATCCTTAGCCCTTCTACTTCTCTATTTCATCCACATAAGTCCCTAACCTTTTTGTTTTGTTCTTTGCAGAAACTAACATTAAACCTTTATGTGTTTATTTATTTGTTCTTTTTTATTTCTTGTTATTTTTTTATATGGAAGGTTATACCTCCTACTTTTATGTGGATGGAAAAAAGCCCCACTTTTCTTTATTTATTTACTTTTTCACAATTATTTATATTTTTTTTATGGAAGGTTATACCTCATACTTTTCATTTTGTCTATATAAGTCACTAACTTTTTTCTTATTTTTGCAAGCTAACTTTTGGTGTTTATTTTTGTTATTTTTTTTATGGAAGGTTATACCTCTTACCTTTCATTTTGTCTATATAAGTCACTAACTTTTTCTTATTTTTGCAGATAGGCCATTAACAGCTAACTTTTGGTGTTTATTTTTTATTTATTTCTTCTTTTTCTTGTTATTTAGTTTTCCATGGAATGTTATACCTCCTACTTTTATGTGGATGGCAAAAAGCCCCACTATTCTTTATTTATTTACTTTTCCGCAATTATTTTTTTTTTTATGGAAGGCTATACCTCCTACTTTTCATTTTGTCTATATAAGTCACTAACTTTTTTCTTATTTTTGCAAATAGGCCATTAACAGCTAACTTTTGGTGTTTATTTTTGTTATTTTTTTTATGGAAGGTTATACCTCCTACTTTTCATTTTGTCTATATAAGTCACTAACTTTTTTCTTAATTTTGCAAATAGGCCATTAACAGCTAACTTTTAGTGTTTATTTTTGTTTTTTTTTTTATGGAAGGTTATACCTCCTACTTTTCATTTTGTCTATATAAGTCACTAACTTTTTCTTATTTTTGTAGATAGGCCATTAACAGCTAACTTTTGTTGTTTATTTTTTATTTATTTATTCTTTTTCTTATTATTTATTTTTTCCATGGAAGGTTATACCTGCTACTTTTATGTGGATGGAAAAAAGCCCCACTTTTCTTTATTTATTTACTTTTCCGCAATTATTTATTTTTTTTATGAAAGGTTATACCTCCTATTTTTTATTTTTTTTTTATATAAGTCACTAAATTTTTTCTTATTTTTGCGGATAGGCTATTAACAGCTAACTTTTGGTGTTTGTTTTTTTTTTTTTTATTTCCTTCTTTTTCTTGTTATTTATTTTTCCATGGAAGGTTATATCTCCTACCTTTTTAGTGGATGGCTAAAAGCCCCACTTTTCTTTATTTATTTATTTTCTGCAATTTATTTTTATTTATGTAGATGACTAACCTTATTTTATTTATTTATCATCTTTATGGCTGGCCAAAAACCCATCTTATTTTCCTTATTTTATTATTTTTTTATCATTACAACCAAGCCCCCCGTCCTTTATTTATTTATTTACTTATTTTCATCATTTTAAACATTAATTGGAATATTAAAACTTATCCTTTTTTATTTCTTCAAAATGACAAAGTTTAACCTTTTGTTTTCCCATTATTATAAAAAAAATCATAACCGGACGATTCCACAAAAAATCAATTTTTTTAGTATATTTTTAGATCTATGGATTATATAATTACTTTAAAAAAAATGAAAAGAAAAAAAGAAAACAAAACAAGAAAAAAAAATTTAAAAAAAAATTATTATTAATATAAAGATCATTAAAAACCCAAAATTCCATAAAAACTTATGACTAAAAATTAATAATTAATAAAATAATTAATATTAAATCAAGAATTAAAATTTTCATTAAATTCAATATCTGGGTGATCCAATAGGATCCATGGTTTGGAAAATATCATACTTTTTAATAAAAATGAATAAAAATTAAATATCAAAATAAAGAAATCCATATTCAGATAATTCGACAGAATTTATGATATGGATTAATAATTAATTAAATTATTTAATATTAAACTAAATTTTCATTAAACTCCGTGTCCAAGTGATTCGATAGAATCCATGGTTCGGAAATATCAAATTTTATTTTAAAAAATTTATACAAATTAATTACCGAGATTTTGAAATCCATATTAATTTAAAAATTCACATCTGGATAATTCAGTTAAAATTTCTGGTCTGAAAATTAATTGAAATTATTTAAAAGCAAGCAAAACAAAATTAAAATAAACTAAGGTACCAATTTTGGGCGTTAAAATAGACTTATTTTAACGTAACCGTACTCCCAAACTTTCGAACTCTCACAGACCATTACAGGTATCCAATCGACCTAGGTAAATTGATTCGTGGCGACTCCTATAAAAATCACGTTGCTACAGCTTGGCGACTCCACTGGGGATATAGGTTAGTGAATCAAGCCTAAAAGTTGATTTGTTTTGTTCTGCTTTGCTTATTTTTATATGGATTCATAAGCTATATTTACTTATTGTAAACATGCATTATGCATTCACGACATGAAGCACTATACCTGAGCTTCCTCAATTCGAACCCGCTCTTTCAAATTGGAATTGGTGTTGTTGTCCTTGTGAGACCATGGTCTCCAAGCCTTCACCGGTTTCAAGTAGCAAAGTAGTGTATTGCCTCCTGAGACGATAGTCTCTGCATGGGCCCACGAAAAGCTACGACCTGAATTAATCTTTTCCTTACATAAACCTTCGTGGGTAAGGAATTGGGCTGTCATTATAATTTAGTGATGCGATTCGGGAACTACCCTTGGCCTTTTTGATAAACCACCTTATGCATATAGAACTCCTCACTTAACCATAGAACTGGCCATAGAATTCCTATCATTTACCAACGCCATAAGCATGTCATTGTTACGCTATTTTGTTGCCTTACCCTTTGTTTTCTTCGTGTTTTATATTTATGGCTCTAACTTCTTTTCTCATAATAGTTCATGAGTTATTAATTGATATTTAACTTGTTACTAACCTTGTTTTTCTTTTGTTGTACTTCTATTTTGTGCAATTTTTCTTCATGCATAAAAACCACGCATCAAACTATGATAACTTTTTTGTCTTCTTGATGATAACAAGAAGTCTTGAAGTTCCACGATAGTATTGCATGCATGCATTACATCAATCACGTACATATAAAGTCTGATAAAAACATAATCTCATTTTGTATTGCATGCATCCATTACATCAATCATGTACATATAAAGTTTGATAACTTAATAAGCTCATATCTCACAAGGTTTAAATCAATGTACTAAGTACACAAATTTGATGGGAAAATCAGCTTCTTAAGATAACCATCAACTAGCTTGATAAAAAATTGCAACAACAACAATTTAAAAATAAAATTTGGGAGTTGCATAAAGACTAATAAATTACTAACTTAACACTCAAGCTAAGCATTCAAGAACAAAAAAAAAGGTGAAATCATCTAACAATTCAGATCGATGCTCAAAAGTATGAATAAAAAAAGAAAATTATGGCTCAAACTACCCACTCCCCCACACTTAAATCAAACATTGTCCTCAATGTTTACAATAAAAGCACAGATGGGGAAAAGAAAAGGTACCGCCCTGAAAGGTGATTTCACAATGATCTATTGATTTCAGCTTGCTGCCCCATATGGTTCAGTTCACCTCCAGCTTGAAAGAGATATTGCCTGACCAAGAAAATTAGTTGTGAGAATAAATAAACCTAAAAAATAAAAGTTGAAAATAAAAGAAAGAAAGAAAATAAAAAATCCTAATTGTTCGTGGTACAAAACCACGCTTGGGTTGCCTCTCAAAAGCGCATTTCTTTATTGTCTTTGGCTAGACAGTTTCTTCCTGCATCAACCAGGGTGCTTTGAGAATCCATCATGAAAAGGCTTCAACTTATGCATCTCAGTGTTGAACACTTTATCCGTTTTCAAACTTTTAAGCTCGACTGCACCATGAGTAGAAATATCAGTAATAACAAATGATCCAATCCAATTCAGCTCAGACTTACCAGATAACTTTTTCCATCTTTTTCTGTGTTTGCGAAACACCTTTTGTCCAACCACAAATAACATCTCATGTTCTTGGTGCAACTTGATATTTTTTTTCTTACCTTTTTGTGCAAACCTTACTTGGTTTTCAACCTTTGTTCCTGATTCATTCTGCACCAAAGTATCAATTTTTCCAACAAATGAAACAGAATTATCCTTATCAATTTCCTTTAATGTGTCAAAAATATTAAACTGTACAATTTTTTCATCAAATTCCATTGTGAGAGTACCAGTATCCACATCAATCTTGGTCTTGAATGTCTTTAAAAATGGTCTTCCAGGGTCCTTACACTTCTCAGGCAACTTTCTTTGGATTATTGCTGACACATTCTCCTCAACTTTGATTGTCTCATCAACTTTCAGCTTCTTTTTATTGGTGCACAACTCCTTCAGAAACTTGGCATACCGTGGCACCTGCTTAATTGCATCCAGCAAGGTTATGTTGATTTTAACCTTCCTAAGAGTTTCAATAATTTCCTACTCGGTCTCCTCTTTCTTTAATTTAGCCAACCTGCCAGGAAAAGAAAGTGGGATTAGAATTTTTGATTTTGGAAAAATTGACTTGTTGCTTACCTCCTCAGTTTGTGCATCAGAAGTTGATGGTTTTAGGCTATCTTGTTCCTTTTTAAGTGCTGCCATTTTTTATGTGGTGGTTTGCACCTTTTTGCCACTTTGAAAGGTCACGGCATTAACATGCTCTCTTGGGTTGATTTCAGCTTGAGATGGCAGCCTCCCTTTTTCAGCTTCAATTTTGTTCAATGAGGCTGCCAGTTGTGAAATTTGGTTCCCCAAGTCTTTAATGCTAGCCCTTGTTTCCTGTTGAAACATTTGAGTGTTAGTGGCTAAAGCTTTCACAATATCTTCTAAAGCCATACCTGAATTTGGTGCTTGGTTCTGTGATGGAGGAGCTGGTTTGTTATAACCGGCAGATGGATACGGTGGCTGATTGTTTGGCTGCCCATATCTCATATTCGGGTGGTCTCTCCAACCAGGGTTGTATTGATTGGCATATGGGTCATACCTTCTTGGTTGGTTAACAAACCCACTTACTGCATTCACTTGAGGTGTTGTATCCTCTTGCAATTGTGGGCACGAGTCGGTAAAGTGTCCTTGAACAAAGCAAATGCCACAAACTCTAGAATTTTGAACCTGTCCCAAAGCCACTTGTCTAACAAGAGAGGTTAGTTCAGAAAGTTGAGCTTTAATATTCGAAGTTCCTACCTCATTTACCTTCTTTGGCACATGGTCTACCCGTGTCCCACATTGTTACGAGTTGGCTGCCATTTTAGAAATCAAGTCTTTTGCTTCTTCGAACGTCTTTTCTACAAGTGCTCCTCCATTTGCAGCGTCTAATATACATCGATCCATGAACAGTAGCCCTTCGTAGAAGTACTGCAGCAATAGTTGATCAGAAATCTGGTGATGTGGACAGCTCGCACATAGCTGGTTGAACCTCTCCCAGTACTCATATAGGCTTTCTCCGTTGTGCTGACAAATCTTGCTAATTTCCTTCCGAATTGTCCCAGCCCTTGAAGCTGGAAAGAATTTCTCTAGAAATTTTCTTTTCAGGTCATTCCAGGTTCTGATAGAACCGGAGGGGAAGTAGTACAGCCAATCCTTCGCCTTGTCCGCTAACGAAAATGGAAAAGCTCTCAACTTAATCTGTTCTTCTCTAACCCCTTGTGGTTTCATGGTTGAGCAGACAACATGAAATTCCTTCAAGTGTTTGTGGGGGTCCTCACCTGCAAGACCATGAAAAGTAGGTAATAAGTGAATCAATCCAGATTTTAATTCAAATGCAACCTCAATATCAAGAAAATCGATACACAGGGGTTGCTGGACAACATCAGGGGTTGCCAACTCCCTTAGTGTTCTTTAGACTGCCATCTCTACAATAACAACTGGTTTTTCTTCACTTTCTGAGTTGCTGTTTGTAGAAGTCGAAGCTGAAAAATTGACTGCTTGTCTTTTCACTTTCCTGTTTGCCTTTGCTGTCTTCTCAATCTCTGGATCAAACAATAATTCACCTGTACGAGAAGATCTTGGCATAAGTCAGTTAACTGAGAAAGAAAGAAAATAAAGAAAATAAATGAAAAATGAAACTTTAACAGAAAAAAAAAAAATCTCCCCCGGCAAGGGCGCCAAATTTTTGGTCGATCGTCGAAACCGCAAAAAATAATTCTGGTATCCCTAACAAGTCAGAATAAATAAATTTATAGTCTAGCAGTGAAAACCAGGTCGAATCCCAAAGGAGATTTTTTTACTGAAAGCTTACTGTTAGAAAACTGAAATAAAAGATTTGGGGGGTTTCTTCAATTAAAAGCTGAAATAAATTAACAGTAGAATCAAAACGAAATTAACCAATACTAAAAACGCTCAGTTCAGGGTTGATTATCCATTCCAATCACGCAGTTGATCATCGAAAGAAAATATTTCTTCAATTCAAGCAAATAAACAGGACTCTCTTTAAAGTTAAAAAGAACCCTAAGAATTCAGCAGTAAAATTAACCAGAAAAAGCTTCAGATTAATTTCTTAATTTTGATTAACCAGATATTGAAAAGTAATTTCTAATTATCTCAAAATCAGCATTAAGATCAATGAACTAAAAGTTTATTCCCAGCAACAATCCAAAAGCTTGAACAATTTAACATGTCTTACTTCTTCGTATGAACTAACCAGAAATAAAAGCAATCTCTAATCAATTCACTTGCTTCTAATTGAATTCTTCACCTAAGCGGTTGAAAGAAGATCAAGCAGATTTGCAATTGCAGAACCAATTCAACAAGCGAGAACAGGAAAATTAATTGCAATAAATCTGAACAACAAATAAGTAAATACTTAAAATTAAAGAAAGTTTAAGCAAGAAAAATTAATCTTCACAACCGGTGTTGGCGATGGAAATCGTTCCTAAAACTGAACCAGAAAATTACTCAGCCATGATCAGAAGAGAAACAAAGAAATATTGAAAAAAACACTAAAAAAGCGGCTGCACTTTTAAACCAAAAGAAAACTAAAAGCTATGGCTAAACTCATAAAAACTCCCTCAACTTTCTATATTGTTACAAAATACCCTAAACAAATAAAAAGATTCAAAATAACTACAAGGTTTCAAAGTTGTCAGCCAAATAATGCTCCAGAACAGCAACAGCAACTTCAAGCTAATATTTGACCTTGATTCAGCCATTATTTCTCAAAACTCAAAATAAAATTTGTAGATCTCTTTCTTATCTTCGAAACGACACCTGAATCGCATAAAATGGACATCTACAGCCAAAGATATGCCCAAAATACCGCAACTGCTTATGAACCGGCGGTGACTCGTAAATCGCGAGTTTGAAGCTGAATTTGACCCTCTTAATGTGCAAACTGGGCTTCATGGTCTGAATGTGATTTGTAGCTCCAGATGTTAGCCTTCTAATGAATCAAGAATCACTTCATTCCGATCTCTGTAGCCCAAGATATGATTTTTCTACCGGAACATCACAAATCTGTCAACATCCTGAAAGAGCACAATCAAATTAAAACTTGTAAAATGGCAAATTAAATTTACTTTCAATCAATTAAGTCCAGATATGCTCTAAGCTACAAAACATACTCAAAATATATATTTAAGGTTCAAAACATATTAAAACATACTAAATATGAGAGAAATAAATACAATAAATATAAGCTTATCAATACAGAATCTCATTTTGTATTGCATGCATCCATTACATCAATCATGTGCATGTAAAGTCTGATAAAATGAATCTTACTTTAAAAAAAAGGTAAAATTGACCCTCAACACCGATATTTAACTCGGCTCCAAACAAGACTTATGGCAGACCAAACCGAAGGACATCTCACAGATATTGAGTCCAAGATAAAAAGCATGACCAAGCAATTGAAACAATTAATGGAGCTAATCAAGGGGAAAGCAACCCAAGTCCCCGTCAAAGAGCCACAAGATTCCACTTATCCCCCGGGATTCACCCCACAATGGATCTGAGTTCAGAAAAATCTATTTCAGGAATCAGGTCCGTCCGCTAGCATTCATCTGAAACAAAATGGTACCTATTAAGAGAAGAAGACACTATCAAAGAAAGAAGGAGAATCTCAAAAGCTCGAGATATTAGAGAAGAGGCTTCGGGCCATTGAAGGAGGCACTGTATTTGGATCTCTCTCGGTAGATGATCTCTGCTTGGTGCCAGATGTCATGATTCCCTCGGACTTTAAAGTGCCAGACTTTGTAAAATATGATGGAACAAGTTGCTCTATCACTCATATTACACTATTTCTAAGAAAAATACAGCCACTCACAAAAGACGAGAAGGTGTGGATAGCACTTTTTCAAGAAAGTCTTACAAAGTCAACATTACAATGGTATCTAAGTTAAGGCCCAAAGAACATTAGAACATGGAATGATCTCGCTCAAGCTTTCATCAGTAATTATAAGCATGTCATGGACTTGGCCCCGGATCGCCAAACTCTCCAGAATATCGAGAAGAAGGAACAAGAAACCTTTAAGGAGTGCGCACAAAGGTGGAGAGATTTAGCCGCACAAGTTCAATCACCTATGATAGAAAGAGAATTGATCACCCTGTTTATCCAAACACTAAATAGACCATTTTATGAAAAACTAGTTGGGAACACTTCGAGTAGCTTTTCAAAAATGGTATTATCCGGAGAAATGATCGAATTTGGAATCAAAACAGGAAAGCTGGTCGATTCTTCAATTGGAGAATATTTCAATGAAAGAAGCGGAGCTGTCCAAAACATCATCTCTAAGTCTTACGGTCCAACAACACTCACGTTACAGATGAAAGGATATCCTATTGAGGCAGTGATCTTCAAAACCCCTTCCTCAGTACCACATATCACTTATGGGAAGAAAGCTACTCAAGTTGATTCAATTTCCACAAGCTACACTGAGCTACTCCCTAAGCTAATAGAGTCAAACCTGTTATCACCCATACCAACGGCAGCAAAGATCAAGCGGCCTCCTCTACCTAGTTGGTATGACCCAAATGCCAAATATGATTACCATATAGGCTCAATTGGGCATTCAACTAAAAATTGTGTGGCACTGAAACTGAAAGTCCAACAGTTGGTCGAGTCCAAGTTGCTAGGCCATGATGTGATTGGTAATTGAAAGTTAAGATTTTGAGTTGGAACTGCATTGATTTTGGAAGGGCTCTAAGTCAAATCCGACCTAACAGTTCGCACACACTTTTGAATGACAGGGAATCTTTTGAGTAAACTTATATCTTTGAGAGCTTGCCAAAGTAATTTAATAGTAAAAATCTCCTAGATTTAGTCCAGAATCTAGGGTGTAGTCTTTGTTAAATGGACACCTGGTATTCTTTTTGTTGTCCAACAAAAAGATTTAATGTGTGCATTCTACCACTTTTTACCAAAAATCCCATTTTTTTTACATCTCACTCTTTGCCATTACACTATCTATTATTGCCATCACACTTTACTTTGTAAATGATGCTACTCGTGGGTGAAAATGAAAGTTAAGGGAGATTTGATAGTAGTGATCTTGAAAGTGCTACCAAATCTAGTAAGAAGGATTTCAAATGTTGCACCTCAACTCTCAAAAAGGAATTCGCAGTGGTTATCAACATCCTTGCAAGAAGTCTTGGGTTAGCTTCCAAAGAATGTAGCTCTCATATTAAATGGCTTCGATGGCCTCCCAATTCTCATGAATGCTTAACACAAGAAAAGGTTTTCGGTTTTCCACAACACAAACTCCAAAAAGAAAAGAAGTTCATCCCTTCCATCAAAAGGCAACAAGGGAAAACTCAAAACCAAAAAAAGACTGAGAGCAAGCACGAGCAAGTAAGGCCACTTGAGTCATCTCACTTCAAGAAGGCTATCAAGCATGTCATAATCATAGCCCACAAGCAAAAGAAAAAAAAAAGAAGAAAAAAAGGGGGGCCTTAGTTAAAGCAAAAGAAAAAAAAAAAGAAAAGGGGCTCAAGTTAAAGCAAAAGAAAGAAAAGAAGAAAACGTGAGCTATGAATTTTAGACTGAAAACCTGCAAAGGCAGTTTAGAAGACAAAAGCAACCCTTAAACCAAGCGTACATAAAGATTACGATAGTTGGGGGGCAACAGATAAGGTCTAACTTTCTGGAAAATGTGGCAAGTTTGAAGTCATCGCTATTGAGTTTTTCACCGTAATCAGATCTGCTCACGAGTAGTATTAAAAGACCCTTCTTTCACACCACTCAAACTTAACTTTCCTCAGACCTAACATTTACTTCTTGATATCATCCTCATTCAGCTAAAAGGCTATCATTGTGAATCATGTTTATACCTTATTGCCTTGTACAGTTTATGCCTTCGAGTTGGAAAGGGGAAGAATGACAGGATATTTTAATTAAAAACAAAGACTGTAAGTTACTTTGTCAAGCTTTGCAAATTGATGAAAGTTTTTCTTTAAGGCCAAACCATTATTCATTAATGTGTGTAGACTTAAAAGTGAGGAGATAGCTTGAGACTTTTTTTAAGAAGATGTGGTTTTTGTAAGAGAAATTCACGATCGACTACTATCACAAAGGACTAGAAATGTACGATCTTCTTTTAAATCAAAGGTGAGATGATACCTTTATCCACATAAACACCATATTCAGGGGGCAAAGTAGTCTCTACGAAGTGTAAGAAGAGTACTGCCAACAAAGAAGCTCAATAGACAAGGGGGCAAGTATTATGGGTCAGAACCTGAGTTTAAGAAAGAGTAATCATTCAAACTATAACATCGGGATAAGTAAGTGTTGGCACGGCTACAAGAAAATGGGCAAAAAGACATTGAAAGTTAAGCCTTCGATGGTATGAAATCCATGACAAGGGATGAGTATCTAAAGTGATATAAAGTATGAAGCGGACCAACATTAAGGAAGTTGACACCAAAATTCAAGAACAAGTCAAGAAAATTTCTTTGAAGCGCTTTCAAAAATTGAGTTTTTGAGGAAATGGACAACAACTAAAAAGCATAAAGAGGTTCAATGGTAGTCCGAGAAGGCAATCACAAAAAGGATCCAGTAAAACAAAGACATGAAGAATTAGATCCATACGAAAACACAAAACAAAACAAAACAAAAAAAGAGCCATTAGTTACACATGCCCTGCATTCATGCATTTCACATCATGCATACATGGCTTTTGCATAACAGGGACCAAACGGAGAGCATATATGTGGCATGATTACAGCAGTATAAGCTGAGACTTCAACGTTATCAGCTCATTCCAGTCTATCACTGGATGCACAGCTAATCCGCTAAATCAAACTGCGTTAAGAATTCAACATTATGGTCAAGGATAAGGTATACGTTAAAAATATTGTTGTTGACAATTTGTCAAAAGCTGGCAATGGATTCGATAATCGAACCTACACCCATAAGGACAGGATTGACGTCAGCTCAAAGATAAGAAATAGCTATGGTCAAGGATAAGGTAGACGTCAAGAAATATTGTCATTGACAATTTGTCAAAAGCTGGCAATGGATTCGATAATCGAGGTTTCACCCATAAGGACAGGATCGACATTAAAATAAAGTAGGATCCACTTTTCCGGTTAAGTGGCGTAATGGATAATCGAATATCAAAGATAAAAGATATCTATGACATCAAAATATTGTCAAAAAGTAGGATCCATTTTTCCGGTTAAGTGGCAGATACGGTACTCCGTGACTCTCAAGTCGGTTGTCTCAGTTGCCCATAATAACTGATTCCTTCCTCCCTTCTTTCTTTTATTTCTTCCTAGAAAATGGATCCTACTCTTTCTGCCTTGCGAAAATACTTTCCTTCTCTCCCAATGAACATTCTTAAAAAGATCTACCGAGTTCGCTGTGAACGATTAAGAGTTTTGATGCACAAAGGAATCCCTGAAGATGTGCGGTGGTTAATTGAAGCTAAGGTTCGTCTGGCAGGCGAAGTCCCAGATGCATTTGTGTCTCACATGCCTGGCATAGGCAAAAGCTCTTATGCCAAAAAGTGAAGAGCGAAAAGGTTACAAGTCTGTCATAAATGTGGTCGATGGACTTGTAATACTAAATGTCGTTCTTTAGGAATGATCTCCGATAATCAGGAAGATAAAATACGATTCATCAAGAATGGCCTGAGTAAGGATTCGTTGGATGATATCCGATTGACTCTTGAGATGCATTCTTGTGGATCAGTGCAACGCGAACTTCTTGGTTTATGGAGTATTTTTCATGAAGAACGAGAGCGTTATAGTCCTGGGAATCTGACTTTAAAAGACCCTGTTTGCCAGTTTGTAAGAAAACTGGATGGGAAGCAAATCCCCGACTCATAGAAGGCGTTGAAGCCGTTACTGGACGTAAAACCAGTGGAAGATGTGAGCCACAGTCACAATTACTGTACATACAATTTGTCATATTTGGAAAATTTACATTTTCTTTTGACAATAATGTACTTGCTCCCGTAAGCATAATTAACACGTTATCCTTTCATCACTATAAATGCGTGTTCTTCTTTCCGGTTAAGTAGCGGATACGGTACTCCGTGACTCTCATAGTTGGTTATTTCAGTTTCCTACAATAACTGATTTCTTCCTCTCTTCTCTCAAATTCTTCTCTCATCAATGGATTCTACTCTTTCTGCCCTGCGAAAGTATTTTCCTTCCCTCCCAATAAATGTTCTTAAAAAGATTTACCAAGCTAGATGTGAAAGAATCAGAGTTTTTATACACAAAGGCATTCCTGACAATGTGCGGTGGTTAATTGAAGCTAAGGTCCATTCGGCTGGTGAAGTTTCAGATGCATTTATGCCCCGTATGCCCGGCTTAGGTAAAAGCGCTTATGCCAAAAAGCAAAGAGCAAAGAGGCTAGGCGTCTGTCATAAATGTGGACGATGGAATTGCGATACTAAATGTTGCTTCTTTAGGGATGATCACCAAAAATCATGAAGATAAAAGAAAATTCATTAAGAATGGCCTGCGTAAGGAATCTTTGGATGATATCCGATTGACTCTTGAAACGCATTCTTGTGGAATAGTGCAATGTGAAATTGTCGGTTTATGGAGGACTTTCCATAAAGAACGAGATCGTTACAGTCTTGGGAATCTGACTTTAAATGACCCTGTTTGCCAGTTTGTAAGAAAACTGGATGGGAAGCAAATCCCCGATTCATAGAAGGCATTGAAGCCGTTACTGGACGTAAAACCAGTGGAAGACGTGAACCAAAGTCACGATTACTGTACATATTAGCTGTCATTTTGGAAATTTTCCTCTTCTTCTTTTGACAATAATGTACCTGCTCCTGACGTGAGCCACAGTCATGACTACTGTATATGCTAGCTGTCACTTTTGAAAATTTTCTTTTTCTTTCCGACAATAATGTACCTACTCCGTAAATGTAATTATTGCATTATCTTTTCACCTACTATAAATGCATCCTCTTCTTTTCATCTCTCACAAGGTTAAGGATAGGAATGGAGAAAACCTCAACTCGAAAATCCCGAAGTATTTTGTGTATTTTCTGGGGCTTTTCCTGGAAACGAATTGAAGAGTATTTATGCACAAAGGCATTCCTAACCATTTGCGGTAGAGTATTAGCTAAGGAAAAATACATTTAAGTTTATGATGCAGGTAGTGTCGGATTAATGGCTTAGGTGTAGCATCAGCAGCATCTCTAGGAGGAAGCCAAGTTTTGGGCATTATCCCTGGACCTTTGAAACTTGTTTCTGGGGGCACGATTGGAGAAGAATTGATGGTTAAAAATTTACAAGAGCGTGTGTTACAAAAGCTTTTTAATGCTGATGCTTTATCGCTCTACCAGGTGGTTTTGGCATTTTGGGAGAAATCTTCCAAATTGCTACCATGGCCCAACTTAATTTTATGGAAGTTTAAATTTTTGCACTCGCCCATTATGAAAATTCACACTTCCGAAGAAATCATTCCAACTTCAATTGCCTTCATACAAATGTTGCTTGAGGTACTCAAAAAGGAGAAAAGAGTTTTTCTTTACAATCAATTTTCCTTCAAAAAGGAGAAAAGAGTTTTTCTCCACAATAAATCAATCAGTCAATTTTTCATCAACGATAGGAGCCTTCCTATCGTAGAGGTTCTAAGGAAGGACCCTTAACATAAAAATCAATCAATCAATCAATTTTTCATCAATGATTGGAGCCTTCCTATCGTAGAGGTTCTAAGGTAGGACCTTTAACCTCAAAGTCAATCAGTCAATTTTTCTTCAACGATAGGAGCCTTCCTATCGTAGAGGTTCTAAGGTAGGATCCTTAACCTCAAAATCAATCAGTCAATTTTTCTTCAACGATAGGAGCCTTCCTATCATAGAGGTTCTAAGGTAGGACCCTTAACCTCAAAATCAATCAGTCAATTTTTCTTCAACGATAGGAGCCTTCCTATCGTAGAGGTTCTAAGGTAGGACCCTTAACATCAAAATCAATCAGTCAATTTTTCTTTAACGATAGAAGCCTTCTTATCGTAAAGGTTCTAAGGTAGGACCTTTAACCTAAAAAATCAATCAGTCAATTTTTCTTCAACGATAGGAGCCTTCCTATCGTAGAGGTTCTAAGGTAGGACCCTTAACCTCAAAAATCAATCAGTCAATTTTTCTTCAACGATAGGAAGGTTCCTATCGTAGAGGTTCTAAGGAAGGACCTTTAACCTCAAAATCAATCAGTCAATTTTTCTTCAACGATAGGAAGGTTCCTATCATAGAGGTTCTAAGGTAGGACCCTTAACCTCAAAATCAATCAATCAATTTTTCTTCAACGATAGGAAGGTTCCTATCGTAGAGGTTCTAAGGAAGGACAATCAATTTTTCTTCAACAATAGGAAGGTTCCTATTGTAGAGGTTCTAAGGTAGGACCCTTAACCTCAAAGTCAATCAATCAATTTTTCTTCAACGATAGGAAGGTTCCTATCATAGAGGTTTCAAGGAAGGTCCCTTAACCTCAAAAAGGAGGAGGAAAAGATTTTTCTTCTCAGAGTTTAGGCGGCGTGAAGGTTTTCAATGCCTAGCTAAGGTCGGATAAAATTTGGTAACGACTTTGCGTACGTCATGTCCTATGAGGCATGCAAAGGGCGACAGCTGTTGACACCCAATTTCGTTTCTGATACCTCCCCCATGACCCTTCAACCCTGTCAAAAAAAAAAAAGAAAATTTAAAAACAAATTAATTAATTATTATTATTAAAAAAAAGTAAAAAAAAAAAAAAAAAAGAAGATTTTTTAAAAAAATTGTTTATGGGGGCATTTTGTTTTATAGGGTTAGTTAAAATTAATATATATATCTATATGTGTGTATAAAATATAAAAGAAAATTTTAAAAAAAAATTGACAAAAATAAAAATTTTGGGGTGAAAATGACAGAATTGATAAGTTTGGGGAAAATCTGACCAAATCTGGAAATTTCAGGGAAATTTGGTAATTTTTTGCATCATTTTTGGGCCAAACAAACAGTTTTTGGCTAAATTGACAGAACAGACAAATTTGGGCAAATCCGTAATTTCGTAAAAAACCTGGGACCAGATCAGTAGTCAACAAAAGCTGAAGGACTAAAACTGTCATTTTGACCAATTTATGAGATAAGTCTGTTTTTAATTAAATTTTTGAATTTTTTTTAATCAAGGGTATCCAATGCCTCCTCCACCTCTATAAATAGAGGGCTAAACTTTCAAAACTAAAGAAAGAAGGCCAGATTAGAGCTCCTAATTAAAAAAGAGAAAACCGTAGCAACAGTCCCTGGTTCTCCTCCCTTCTCCCAAAAAAATCCTAAACTTTTTTTTTTCAAAAACTCTCTCTCTCTCTCATCGTCGCTCTCCTCTCTCTTTCTTCCCCCTCTCCTCGCCGCCGTTCGGCGTCTCCCCCAGACTCTCCAGCCGCCGTTGCATCGCCACCATCGCCACTCCGCCGTGACCTCCACCGCTACGCCCTCTCTCTTTCTCCCTCCTATTTCCGCGCCTCTCTCTCTCTTCTCCTCTGCCCCGCCGTCGCCCACCGTCGTGCCGCGTCGCCACCGTACTCTTCTTTCCTCGCCGACTGACGCGCCATCGCCCTCACCGCGATTACTTTAAAAAAATGAAAAGAAAAAAAGAAAAAAAACAAGAAAACAAATTTTTTTTTAAAAAAATTATTATTAATATGAAGATCATTAAAATCCCAAAATTCCATAAAAACTTATGACTAAAAATTAATAATTAATAAAATAATTAATATTAAATCAAGAATTAAAATTTTCATTAAATTCCATATCTGGGTGATCCGATAGGATCCATGGTTTGGAAAATATCAAACTTTTAAATAAAAATGAATAAAAATTAAATACCAAAATAAAGAAATCCATATTCGGATAATTTGGCAGAATTTATGATATGGATTAATAATTAATTAAATTATTTAATATTAAACTAAATTTTCATTAAATTCGATGTCCGGGTGATTCGATAGAATCCATGGTTCGGAAATATCAAATTTTATTTTAAAAAATTTATACAAATTAATTACCGAGATTTTGAAATCCATATTAATTTAAAATTTCACATCTGGATGATTCAGTTAAAATGTCTGGTTTGAAAATTAACTAAAATTATTTAAAAGCAAGCAAAATAAAATTAAAATCAACTAAGGTACCAATTTTGGGTGTTAAAATAGACTTATTTTAATGTAACCGTACTCCCGAACCTTTGAACTCTCGCAGACCATTATAGGTATCCAATCGACCTAGATAAACTGATTGGTGGTGACTCCTATAAAAATCACGTTGCTACAATTATAAACTAAAAAAAATGATAAATAAGAAAGTAAGATGAGACTCTTGGCCAGCCATCAAAAAAACGGTAAATAAATAAAATAAGGTTAATCATCCACATAAAAAAAATAAATTGCAGAAAGTAAATAAATAAAAAAAATTAAATAAAGTGGGGCGCTTAACCATCCATGTAAAAACATAAAGTGCAGAAAAATAAAGAAAAGTAAATAATAAAGAAAGTGAGGCGCTTAGCCATACATGTAAAAATAAAAATAAAGTGCAGAAAGTAAATAAATAAATTAGAAAAGTAAATAAATAAAGAAAGTGGGGCATTTTGGCCATTCACATAAAAAAAATAATAAAGTGCAGAAATTAAATAAATAAAAGAAAGGTAAATAAATAAAGAAAGTGGGGTGTTTTGGCCATCCACTTAAAATAAAATAATAAAGTGCAGAAATTAAATAAACAAATAAAAAGGAAATAAATAAAGAGAGTGGGGCGATTTGGCGATCCACGTAAAATAAAATAATAAAGTACAGAAATTAAATAAATAAAAGAAAAGGAAATAAATAAAGAAAGTGGGGCATTTTGGCCATCCACATAAAATAAAATAATAAAGTGCAGGAACTAAATAAATAAAAGAAAGATAAATAAATAAATAAAGTGGGGCGTTTTGGCCATCCATGTAAAAAAATAATAAAGTGAAGAAATTAAATAAATAACAAAAAAATAAATAAATAAAGTGGGGCGTTTTAGCCATCCACATAAAATAAATAAAGTACAAAAATTAAATAATAACAAAAAAATGAATAAAGAAAGTGAGGCATTTTAACCATCCACATAAAATAAAAATAAAGTGCAGAAATTAAATAATAACAAAAATAAATAAATAAATAAAGTGGGGCATTTTGGCCATCCACATAAAAATAAAATAAAGTGCAAAAATAAATAAATAAATAAAGTGGGGCATTTTGGCCATCCACATAAAAATAAAATAAAGTGCAAAAATTAAAGAATAACAAAAAAAAAATAAATAAATAAAGTGGGGCGTTTTAGCCATCCATGTAAAAATAAAATAAAGTTAAGAAATTAAATAAGTAACTAAAATTAATAAATAAATAAAGTGGGGTGTTTTATCCATCCACGTAAAAATAAAATAAAATAAAAAAAATAGGAGGTTTGACCATCCATAAAAAAAAATAAACACACAAATTTTTGTTGTTAATGGCCTATCTGCAGAATAATAAAAGTTAATGACTTAATAAATGAAATAAAAATAACAAGAGGGCTAAAATGAGGTTATACCCAAAAATAATTTTTTTTTTAATACTAGCGGGTCGGGTCGTGTTTTGTTGAAATGGGTCTCGTTCAATTCGCCTGTTACCGGCGACGATAGGAAGGGAGGCCACCTGGGGTGGTTTCGCCGGCAACGGCGACAAGGAGGCGGTGGAACAGCTGCCGGGCGGGGCGGCAGTGCGTGGGCAGAGGATGACGGAGCCATGGACGAGCTCCGAGACTCCTTCAATTCGGCGTGAACGGTGGTGAGATGGGAGCTCTTGGACTCGGCAGCGACGCGGCGGCTGACGGACGGCGATGAACAGGGACTGCGGCGACGGGCAAGGGCGACGGGGAGGGCGACGGCGACGGCGGGAGGAGAGAAAACGGAATTGGTTGAAAGCTGTCGGATGGCTAACGGAGGTGACGGCAGCACAAGGAGAAAGTTCTGGTTTTCTAAGAAGACGGAGGAGAGGCGAGGGACTAAGCTACAGTTTTCCCTTTTTTAATCAAAAGCTCCAATATTGCTTTTTTTGTCCCCTTTCTTTGCAAGTTTGGACCCTATTTATAGTGTAGGAGTATTGATTTTCTTTGATTTAAAAAAATTAGCAAATTAATTAAAAACAGATTAAAAACGTAATTTGGTCAAAATTTTAGTTTTAGTCCTTTACATCTCTTTGACTTCTGGTCTGGTCCTAAAATTACTGATTGACCCAAATTTGTCTTTTCTGTCAATTTGGCTCAAACCTTACGAATAATCACCAAATTTCCCAAGAACTTCCAGATTTCGTTAGACTTTTCCCAAACTTCTCAATTTTGTCAATTTTTTTTGAAATTCTCCCTTTTTATATTTTACACATATATATATACATATATATCATTTATTATTTTTAACTAACCCTTACAAAACAAAATGCCCCCTAAACTAATTAATTTAAATTCTTTTTTTTTATTATTTTTTTAATTAATTAATTTTTAATATTTTTTAATTAATTTTTTTAATTTTTTTAAAATTTTTATTTTTAATAGCCGGACGAAATTGGGTGTCAACACCAAATATTTTGAAATGAAAGAGTTTTTTTGTATAATATATATATATATATATTAACTTTATTTTGCAAGGGCTTTTTCTTATGGTCTCGCTTTTGACTTTTTCTATTATAAATCAAAATTTGTTTAAAACTCAATCATCCAATGATATACACTCAATTTTTATGATTTAAGCTCAACTCACCCCAATTTTTCCACTATGACAAATTAAACATAAGGTAACCTAATATATTCTGAAGTACACCCCACACTTATTCTTTATTTTACAAAAAATAACACATTCATTTTAATTCTCTAAGCCTATAATCATATAAGCATCACTAGTTCCAAGGACCATAAAGGATCAAAATGAAGTGGAAGTGTTTAAACATATAGGGTTCAAACAAAGAATAAGGCTATAAGGCTCAAAGGGACTCACTAAGGGATAATGCACAAGGTTAGCCTTTTGGTAAATGGTTGACCCTAAAATGCCATCTTCTTCCTTAAATTTACATACAAGAAGTGAGGTTGCATGGGTCCTTAAGACCACTCATCCAAGCAAGGTCTAGCTCAAAACACAAAGTAAGCACTTTCAACAAAGAAATTCACACATCTTAATAAACACTAAGGGCTCAAAAGTGCTCACCGGTTATTTATTTTCCTTAGGTAATAAGAAACATACTTTAACTGCTTTTAAAAATTAACAACCATTTCAAATTTACAAGGTATACATCCAATGATGATATTTCCATGAGTTGGGTTCCTAAATGTAAACAAACAACCTAAATTCATACTAAATGTTCCTACATGCAAGTATTTATGCTTGCAAGAAAAAAAATGTTATGGATGTCACATAAAATATGATGCGTCTCAAGAGTGAAAAATTACTCTTTACTCAGCCATCATAAACTAAGTGCTTTGTCTAATGGTTTTAATATCAGCATGAGAAAAACTATCCTAAGAAAAATGTGACAACTATCCCTCCCCCTAACCAGATTAAAACATTGTCCCCAATGTCAAAACATAGATAAGAAAAGTGAAGAAGAAATTACCTGAACTTGTAGTTATTAGAAATGAAAAACCTGAAAAAAAAACTTAAACCAAAATGAAGAAAATGCTAATAGTAAAACTAAAAGACAAGATAAACAGATCCACAAGTCCGATTGCTCTTTTCCACAGTGTTTTATCACTTATTAAGAAAAATAAAAACGACAAGCAGCGTAAAGGATACTTATGGGATGGAACTGATTAGGAAATACTGTCACGTCCAGTCTATCTAAATCACTGCTAGATCTGGTTTAGGAATGAAAGCTTGCATTTTGTCTAGCAATTCCTCAGTAGTTGATGCAGATATTAGGATCCGTCGTGCCATCTCTGAAATAAATTTCTCCTGCATAGCATGATCCATAAAAGATAACAAACCTACAAAGAAATTGTTAACATTCAACAGCCCAATGGGTTTCTGGTGCAAATTAAATTAGGCCATGGAAGTAATTTGAAAAATTTCCCCCAATGTGCCAAACCCTCCTAGTAGAGCAATAAAAGCATCAGAATTATAGAGCATTTGCAACAGACGCTCTTGCAAGTTTTTAACCACTAGTTCTTCTCCAATCATGCCTCCAGAAATCAATTTTAAAGGTGCAGGGATGATACCCAAAACATGGCTACCTCCTACAGATGTTGCTGTTGCTACACCTCCCATCAATCCGACACTACCTCCCCCATAAACCAAATGTATTTTTCGCTCAGCTAGTATTCTACCCAAATGGTTGGCTGCCCTCAAGAACTCTTCATCCTTTCCAGGAAAAGCTCCTCCACAAAATACACAAATATTTCAGAATCTATAAGTTGAGGTTCCCTCCATTTCTATCCTTAACCCTGTGAAAAATGAAAAGAAGAACATGCATTTATAGAGATAAAAGGATAATACAATGATTACACCTACAGGAGTAGGTAGATTATTGTCAGAAGAAAAAGAAAATTTTCAACAATAACAGCGTGTATGTACAGTAGTTGTGATTGTGGCTCACAGCTTCCTCTGGTTTTACGTCCAGTTACGGCTTTAACGCCTTCTATGAGTCGGGGATTTACTTCCCATTCAGTTTTCTCATAAACTGGCAAACAGAGTCGTTTAAAGTCAGATTCCCAAGACTATAACGCTCTCGTTCTTTATGAAAAATACTCCATAAACCAAGAAGTTCATTTTGCACTAATCCACAAACATGCGTCTCAAGAGTCAATCGGATATTATCCAAAGAATCTTTACTCAGGCCATTCTTGATAAATTGTATTTTATCTTCTCGATTATCGGACATCATTCCTAAAGAACGACATCTGGTATCACAAGTCCATCGACCACATTTGTGACAAACTCGTAACCTTTTCACTTTTCGCTTTTTGGCATAAGAGCTTTTGCCTAAGCTAGGCATGTAAGACACAAATGCATCTGGGGTTTCACCAGCCAAACGGACCTTAGCTTCAATTAACCAACGCACATCTTCAGGAATACCTTTATGCATCAAAACTCTTAATCGTTCACGTCTAGCTTGGTAAATCCTTTTAAGAACATTCATTGGATGAGAAGGAAAGTACTTTCGCAAAGCAGAAAGAGTAGAATCCATTTTTTTTAGAAGAAATTGAAAGAAGGGAAAGGGAAATAAATCAGTTATTATGGGAAACTGAAACAACCGACTTGAGAGCCACGGAGTACCGTATCTGCCACTTAACCGGGAAAAGACAAAAAGCAAAGTAAGAAAGAAAAACATGAAACTTAAAAGAAAACTATCTAAGAAGGGAAAATATATTTACTTTTACTTACCATGATCATTGTGAGGGTCACTAAGATGAACTACTTCTTCCTGAAAATCATGATTCTCTAAAAATGGTTTAACTCTTTGTCCATTTACTTTAAACACATTATTATTTTTAGGATTTTCAATGTCAATGGCCCCATAAGGATAAACATGTTTCACAATAAAAGGTCCACTCCATCTAGATCTCAGTTTTCCTGGAAATATATGAAGTCGAGAATTATAAAGCAAAACCTTTTGACCAACCTCAAGTGTTTTTCTTAAGATTGTTTTGTTATGAAAAGCTTTGGTTCTAGCTTTATAAATTTTCAAATTCTCATATGCATCATTTCTCAACTCTTCAAGCTCATTTAATTGCAACTTGCGCAAAACACCAGCATCATTGAGATTTGAATTGAAAGCTTTAATAGCCCAACAAGCTTTATGTTCAAGTTCCACAGGCAAATGACAAGGTTTTCCATAAACTAACCTATAAGGAGACATGCGAAGTGATGTTTTAAAAGCAGTGCGATAAACCCAAAGTGCATTAATTAGTTTCAAAGACCAATCCTTTTGATTTGGGTTAACTGTTTTTTCAAGGATTTCCTTATCTACCTATTTGCTAATTCTACTTATCTATTTGTTTGTGGGTGATAAGGGGTGGTAACCCTATGTGTGATACCATACTTCTTCAATAAGGATTCAAATGGTTTGTTACAAAAATGTGTTCCCTCATCACTTATTATGGCCCGAGGAATCCCAAATCGACTCAAAATATTTTCCTTCAAAAATTTAATTATAGTTTTGTGATCATTATTTCGACACGGAATTGCCTTTACCCATTTTGAAACATAATCTACTGCAACTAAAACGTACATGAAGCTAAATGATGGTGGAAATGGCCCCATGAAATCTATTCCCCAACAGTCAAAAATTTCAATCACAAGAATAGAAGTCAAAGGCATCATGTTTCTTTTTGAAATTGATCCTAATTTCTGACAATTTTCACAGGCTTTGCAGAATACATGTGCATCTTTGAACAAAGAAGGCCAGTAAAATCCAGACTGCAAAATCTTTGCAGCTGCTTTCTTTGATGAAAAATGCCCTCCGCATGCTTCTGAATAACAAAATTTAATAACATTTTTTTCCTCATTTTCGGATATGCATCTCCTGCATATTTGATCATGACAATATTTGAAAAGATAATGATCATCCCAATAAAAGTTTTTCACCTCATGTAAATTTTTTTTCGTATCTTGAGCACTCCATTGAGCTAGCATCCGTCCTGTCACAAAAAAATTAACAATATAAGCAAACCAAGGTACTGTAGTGACAGAGAATAAAAATTCATCAGGAAAACAATCATTTATGGGTGCAGTCTTAATTGTTGAATCCGTTGTCAGCCTTGATAAATGGTCAGCAACAACATTTTCGGTGCCCTTCTTATCCTTGATCATAATGCTGAATTCTTGAAGTAATAAGATCCAATGTATCAGCCTTGGTTTAGCATCTTGCTTTGACATTAGGTACCTGACAGCAGAATGGTTGGTGTAAACAATGGTTTTTGAACCAATTAGATAAGAATGAAATTTATCCAATGCAAATATTACTGCAAGTAGTTCTTTCTCAGTTATAGTGTAGTTCACTTGTGCACTATTTAAAGTTCTACTTGCATAATAAATTACATATGGCTTACCTTCCTTTCTTTGTCTTAAAACAGCACTAACGGCATAATCACTAGCAGCACACATTACCTCAAAAGGCAAGAACCAGTCCGAGGGTTGCATGATTGGAGAGGATGTTAGAAGACCAATTAACTTATCAAAAGAATTTTGGCATTCTTGAGTCCATTCAAATGGAACATCTTTCACAAGGAGGTTGCAAAAAAGGTCTAGATATTTCACTAAACCCTTTAATGAACTTTCAATAAAAGCCTGCATATCCAAAAAATGAGCAAATTTCTCTAACAGTTTTAGGTGAAGGCAACTGAGCAATGAGTTCTACCTTTGCTTTATCAACTTTAATTCCTTTAGAATATACAACATGACCCAAAACAATTCCAGATGTGACCATGTAATGACATTTTTCCCAATTTAGTACCAAACCTTTTTCTTCACATCTTTTTAAAACCTTTTCCAAGTTTTTAAGACAATTATCAAATGAATTTCCATAAACGGTTAAATCATCCATGAAAATTTCAAGATATTTTTCAATCATATCACTAAAAATACTTAGCATATATCTTTGAAATGTTGCTGGAGCATTACAAAGTCCAAAAGGCATACGTCTAAATGCAAAGGTTCCAAAGGGACATGTGAATGTGATTTTTTCTTGATCCTTGAGAGCTACTGGAATTTGATAATAACCTGAGTAGCCATCAAGAAAGCAATAAAAAGGATGTGCTGCTACTCTTTCTAAAATTTAGTCCAAGAAAGGTAATGGAAAATGATTTTTTCTAGTGGGAAAATGATTTTTTTCTAGTGGCAAGATTTAATTTCCTATAATCAATGCACATTCTCCAACTAGATGGTATTCGAGTTGGTAAAGATTCACCTTTTTCATTTATCACCACTGTGATGCCGGACTTCTTTGGAACAACTTGAGTTTGACGAACCCATT
The DNA here is from genome assembly GCA_005392925.1 of Aquilaria sinensis. Taxonomy (NCBI): domain Eukaryota; kingdom Viridiplantae; phylum Streptophyta; class Magnoliopsida; order Malvales; family Thymelaeaceae; genus Aquilaria; species Aquilaria sinensis. The sequence continues at coordinate 38,012 of SMDT01001521.1, read as the reverse complement.
TACTGTCAGAGATATGGTAAATAATTCCTACATCAAGTAATTTGAGAACTTCAGTTCTTACTACCTCTTTCATGTGTGGATTGAGTCTTCTTTGAGGTTGTTGACAAGATTTAGCATTACCCTCTAAATTTATTCTATGTGAACAAATTAAAGGATTAATGCCTTTTATGTCCTTTAATGTCCATGCAATTGCACTTTTATGCCTCTTAAGTAACTCAATTAACTTACCTTCCTGCTTGAATGTGAGAGTAGAAGAAATTACCACCGGATTAGAGGAATTTTCCCCAAGAAATGCATACTTCAGTTCTTTGGGCAATGGCTTCAACTCTGGTGTGGGTATTTCATCTTGCTTTTCAACTTCAGGTTTTTCCAACTCCTCAATTTTTGGTTTCCAATGTGTGTTTCCTTCCACCTGTGAAGAATCAAGTAATGCACATATGTTAGAAGTATCCTAATCCATTTGCATACTTGATTCAAATGAATTAACTAAATACTTTTCAACAGGATCAGAAATACTCCCTTCTTGGATATAATTTTCTACAATTTCACCAATGATACAGTCATCTTCACTTTCATCTTCTTTTTCAGGAGGTTGCTTAAGCAAATTGAAAACATTTAGCTCCAATGTCATATTTACAAATGACAACTTCATCAGTCCATTCCTGCAATTAATCAAAGCATTAGAAGTTGTTAAAAATGAACGTCCCAAAATAACAGGTATTGAATTCTTAATTTCCACTAGTGGTATGTCCAAAATAATAAAATCCACAGGATAAATAAATTTATCAACTTGGACTAACACATCCTCAACAACTTCTCTTGGTACTTTCACTGATCTGTCAGCAAGCAAAAGAGTTACGCCAGTTGGTTTTAACTCACCCAAATTTAGTTTTTGGTAAACTGAATATGAAAGTAAGTTTACACTAGCCCCAAGATCAAATAATGCTTGCTCAATTTTATGTTCTCCAATAAAACATAAAATTATTAGACAACCAGGATCATTGTATTTCAAAACAGTGTTATTTTGAATAAACAGAACTTACCTGCTCGGCCAAGAAGGGTTTCTTTTTCACATTTAGCTTTCTTTTAACAGTGCACAAATCCTTTAAAAATTTGACATAAGAAGGAACATGTTTGATCGCATCTAACAAAGGAATATTAATCTTTACCTGCTTGAAAATTTCCAAAATTTTGAGATTTTGGTTCACCTTCTTAGGAACAGTTAATACCTGTGGAAATGGAGGTGCTGGTGGAGATTCAATTTGTTCTTCGTTTGGTAAAGGTTCAACCCCTTCTTTACTCTTAAAAGTTGACTCATCGTCTCCTTCACAAGAATTAAGAATGGATTTTTCAACAACCTTACCGTTGCGGAGTGTAATGGTTGACTTCACTTGATCCACGGTTTGACCTTTGGGATTTTCTTGTGGTTGAGAAGGAGATTTTCCTTTCTCTTGAATGTTGAGTGCAAATGTAAATTTTGCAAGAGTATTTTTCAAATCATTCAGGTTTTGACTTGTTTGAGCATTGATAGACTCTTGCTTTTCAATGAATGAATGCAATGTATCTTTAAATTTTTTCCTAAAAGAAGGAACATATGGTGCATACCGTTGAGATTGTTGAAAATTTTATTGGGTGTGCAAAGGTGATTGTGACTGTTGAGCGTGATTATCATTTCTCCAACTGAAATTTGGATGATTCCTCCAACCAGGATTGTAAGTTTTTGAGTATGGATTTTGGGTTGGCTTTTTGAAGTTGTTCAATGCATTGACTTGTTCATGGAGACATTCTTTGAAAGTGGGCAAGGTTGGGTAATTGCTAGTGGGATGGTCATTGGTCTCACAAATATGACAAACAACTTCTTCAACAAATTTTAAATGACCAATTTTCTTCATTTCTAGAGCTTCAACCTTTCTAGCTAGAGATGCGAATTTTGTTTGAAAGTTATTATCTTCCTTAAGATGGTATATGCTTCCACTAGATGCAAGAGTTTGAGTCTTACCTGGGGTCTTATAAGTACCAGCGGTGTCCCAATTCTGTGCATTCTCTGCTAGCAAGTCTAGGTAATCCGTTGCCTCGTCAGAATCTTTATCCTCAAATGTTCTATTACACATCATTTCTACCATTTGTCTTTCCCTAGGTGTCAAACCTTCGTAAAAATGTGAGACTAATCTCCAATTTTCAAAACCATGGTGTGAGCATGTGTTAAGTAAATCTTTGTATCTATCCCAACATTGGTAAAAAGTTTCACCTGGTTTTTATGTCAAAGTGGTGATTTGTCTTTTGAAAGAATTTGTTCTATGGGAAGGAAAAAAAATTTTCAAAAATTGTTGTTGCAGTTTATCCCATGAATTAACGGAGCCTGACCTAAGATACTGTAGCCAAGTTTTAGCTTTATCTTTTAAAGAAAAGGAAAAAAGCTTAAGCCTGATAGTGTTCATGCTACAGTTTAGGTTGTTCTATGTATGACAGACTTCCTCAAATTCTCTCAGATGCAAGTAAGGATTTTCGGAATCAAAGCCATGAAAAGTTGGTAAAAGTTGAGTAATACCTGGCTTGAAATTGAAGTTACATGCATCAGCAAGAAAAATTAAACATGATGGAGTGCTATTTCTTATAGGATTCATAAGTTCTCTAAGTGTCCTAGGCCGACCTTGGTCATTATGTTTGAAGAAGATGAAGATTCTCTTACAAGTCTACCACTTGATGTACGTGACCAAGCTTTCATACAATAACAAAATAACAACAAGAAAAATAAATATCAATAACAAGTTAGGTAGGAGACTCAGACTTCCATTCAATAATAAAAAAATAAAGAAAAATAAGATTAACACAAATTAAGAGGAATGAGGCTCAGCCTGCCATATAAAGAACAAAAAAAAATAATTAAACTTGTACTCTAATTTTACTTCCTCGGCAACGGCGCCAAAAACTTGCTGCACTCTAGCAGTTGTAACCCAAGTGTAGATTGTAGCAAGTAATAAAATCTCGAGAGTCCGAGTGTCAATCCACATGGAAGTGAATTAAGAAATACAAGTTGAATTTATAATAAAGAAAGGTTTGGTGGAATGTATGAACGAGTGTGAATTAAAATTGAAATTCAAATAAAATAGCTAAGGTTAGGATATCCACTTTTAGTATATCGATTATGATTAATTTTAGCCCATCTTACCACTCAATTGAGATCCACACATAAAGGAGGTCCTAATCGAAGAATTTAGTTAGCATTAACATTCATTGATCTTAAAACGCCAACACTTGCTAATGGGTTCAAGTATCCATCATGCCAACCTTTTGTCGACAATAACTCAAGATTCCATTATAGCCGGCAGAGCCATGTTCTATAGAGGGAATCAAGTAGCTTTTGTGCCAATGATTGACTGTGATGAATTAAGAATCCTACTTAACAAGGATGGAAGTTAAATAGATTAAGGAAGAAAATACCGTTAACGTTGTGATCCATTCAAATCAATCATAACCTCTATACCAAAAGCTTCACCCTTTCACCTTAGCAAAAATAAGATTAGTTAGACATAATAAAAGTAAACAACATGTAGAAAGATGAAACGAACATAGATTGAAAGATCAAAGAAAGAACAAGAAGAAGACCGAGAAAACACTTGAACAGAGCTTTGGTATTGAAAACTAGAACAAGAACAAAGAAGAAAAACTAAAGAACATGGAAATGGCCTAAAAAATGGCTCAAGAAATGGCAACCTTCACCCTCTCCCCAAGGTGCCTATTTATAGAGTTTTGGGGTGGATGAAATGGTAAAAATAAAATGGTAAAATATAGGTAAATACAAATCAATAATGACAGGCCACAACTTCTTTTAATTTTTTGGCCATCATTGACATCAGATCAGCTCTTCCTCAAAGCACATAAGTTGTAGATCTCCTCTTCAGCTTCGAATCGATGGCTTGCTCATTCAAATCGGACATCCTTAGCTCAAGTTATGATTTTTCTACCGAAACTGCTCTTTAGCACATGAAATAACGAAAGGTCTCATATATAATCAGATTTCGGCAATGAAAATGATCAAACTAGCTTGAGGAATAAAGCAAAGTTGAAGATCTATGTGTTGGCTTTCAGATGAATTTAGAATCACTCAGTTTCGATACCTACGGCTCCAGATATGATTTTTTCTCGTGAATGGCCGCCAAGTAATGATTTTTACCTACATAAAAAATAATTATTTAATATATATATTTTAATATTAATGAACAATAAATCGCGTGTGAAGAGTGAAATATGCGTATGAATAGTAAGTTGATGAATAGTGATAGGTGAATAGTAAAAATGCGTATGAATAGTAAAAATGCGTGAATAGTAACCCGGTGGAAAAATGCTCAGAATATAGAAATTAATCATACTCAAAATGTATAATGATGATTTAAACTCTTAATAACAATACACTTATGAGTATTCATCACAAGACCTAAGGTAAAAATACTCTTATTGTTTCTATGTATGTAGATGATTTTAATTTACACAGGAAACAACAAAAGTATGCTTCAATAATTCAAACAAGACATGATGAAGACATTTGAAATTAACAACTTGCGTCAGATGCAATACTTCCTCGGGATCGAGGTAAGTCAAAAAGAAGAAGGAATATTCATATTGCAGAAGAAATACATAGGAAACCTCCTAAAAAAGTTCAAGATGGACCGGTGCAAGTCCATGACTACTTCTCTGGCTGCAAATCAAAAACTAAGGAAAGATGATAACTCTAGAAAAATATATGCTTCTCACTATAGAAGTCTGATTGGAAACCTTCTATATCTAATAGCTACGAGACAAGATATAATGTATGCTACAAGCCTATTATTAAGGTTCATGCAAAAACCAAGTGACATATGGAGCTGCCAAAAGAATTCATAAGTTTCTCCAAGGAACTAAGGATTTCAGAATCTGGTTTGGATCCACTACCAACTCAAGACTACTCAAGTACACAGGCAGTGATTGGGGAGGATTAGTGGATGATCTAAAAAGCACTTTTAGCTATGGATTCGCACTCAGATCAGGATTCTTCTCATGGTCATCAAAGAAGCAAGACTTCATGGAATAATCATCTGCGGAAGCAAAAATATATAGCACTTACGGGAACTAGAAATCAAGCTATATGGTTATGATGGATTCTAGCAGACATGCGTAAGCCGTAAAAAGAGACAATAGAGATTTTATGTGACAACAAGTTAGCCATATGCATGACAAAGAATCTGGTCTACTACAGCCGCACAAAACACATTGCAATAAAATATCACTCTATCAGGGAGGCATAAGCAAACAATGAGATCAAGGTGGAACACTGCACAATGGAGGAGCAAAATTCGAGTACCTACGGACCAAGCTCGAAGTTCAACAAATTTGCATCAAGGACGAGTGTTAAAATATTGATGCAAATTTAAAAAAGAAAAATCAAGAAAACTCTAGACTTACTTGGAGCTTAAGAAAATCTAGAGTTATCCTAGATAAAATCTAGAGAAAGGATCATAATTAAATTAAGAGATATTTTTCTAAGAGAAATCTTTAAAAAAGAGAAAAAGTCAAAGATGGGGGCTAAAGTGTAGAATGTTCTACAAGGTTGTGGTTAAGAGTGCTGTAGCCTAAAAAAAACTAGTTGGACACGTCAGCAGGAAATGTATATATAGGCTTGAAGGGGCAAACCCCAATAGTGGCCTAACAATCCTTGTGTTCCTCCTTTCCACCATCAATAAAAAAAATCTTTCAACTAAGTCATTTCCCTATTTTAAATTACAAGTTTAGTCCTTCAACTATTCCAAATTATTTCCTAACTGTTCAAACTATCTCAAATACCAACTAAACTGATCCAAAAAAAAAATCAACAGATACTAAACTAAATAACCTCCTTAAGCCACCCATCAGGATCCTGGTGATGGTTAGAAACTTGTATGTGAAAAGCATGTCTGAATGCCTAGAGCGGATTATGTATGGCTAGGTGATGGGGCTTCCAACAGCCCACATGAACACCCTGCGGAGAAGCTACAAAGTCAGTTCAACGAAGACGAGCAACTGCGAAAATGATCTGAGGGAGCTCATTAGGGCTGCTTCCACCAGAACCTTGGGCAGCAAGATTCAGCTTGACCTGAACAATATGCAACACCAACATATGGAAAATTCGTGATCTGTGAATTTGGGGATGATTGATGAGGAAATGATTCATGTTCTTGGGAAGGGTAATGATAAGTTCCTAAGAAGTAGGAGCTATGTTGTTGGTTCCGTGATAACTGCATTAATCTTTTGAGACAATGTGTTTGATGCTTTCTAGTAAACTTTCTCATCTAGAGGCTAGGAATTTAAGAGATTGTTTTTCATGTTCATCTATAGCATTTGCTTCTAGATTGAGCTGAAGAATTTAGCGACGTCCATCACCTACCTGCCTAATGATATTGGTGTTTTCCGGTTTGTAAATAACAACATTTTAGTCGCTAAAATTGAAGGGAAATTTCTTGTCCTTGTTGGTGCAATGTCCATATATGTTAATGGGCAAGCAACCTTCATTTGCTCTATTTTAAATATTTTGAAGATAATATTTTATTGTTCAAAATTCAGTAATTTTTCTAAATAATTTTCTAGTATTATAAATAAACAATTAATATTGAAGGATTTCAGGTTTCTAATTCTAATAGTATTTTTTTTCCAGAAATCAGAAATAAACAGAAGATTAAGCGAAGAGGGAAGCTGCAAAGCTGTAAGCTAGAATGACACTTTCTTGAGATATGATCACCACCGAGCAACAATTAAAATTCTCCATTTGATGTAAGATTTCCTGTGTGAAACTCACTAGTATAGCAATAAGAGAATAGAGCTTTGAAGAGCAACAATAACATGGGTGCAATCTATAAGCATGGTGATATCACGAATCCTTAGCCGATAACTGCTAAAAGTGCTCCATTCAGTGCTGCCAATTCAGCATGCAAGGCCAAACAACAAGTTAGAAGAAGAAATCATTCTTGCAACTTTGGTGGATGTGAAATCGCAATCCAAACCACGTAGCTGCTCCCAAACTTGAGTTCTGACGCCCCATCAACCATAAAAATTTTGTGGTCTTGAAGAGAAATTGAAATTATGGTTAGAACCCTAACAAAGACAAAGCGAGTTCAAGGTATCATGTGGGAGATTTTGAGTAGTATGTCTATATTCTCTAGTAGCCATTAGATGATGCATGAAAATATCTTATCTTGCAATAATTGGCTAAATATTAAAAGGAGGACTTTAGGATAAAGATTCATTCGGACCCAGACAAATAGTCCATAATATAGAGACCAACTAGACAAGCCACTCAAACTGCCACCTAGGACAAGAGTCGACAATATAAAGAATAGTCATCAAAAGAAGGACAATTCTAGAGAGAAGAGTGGGAAGTGAAATTACCCCGAATGTATGTCGCATCAGAGCATTACCAGAAAATATGCATTGTAAATTCCACTGGATTACCATAACGTGTACAGTAAGAGCTATAAAAACCACCATACTCTTCCAAGTTCTCTGTTGTGGGAAGGGCATTAAGTAAGCATTTCCGTAGGAAATTTTGAATTTTCTGAGGAATCTGAGAAGCCCAAATATGTTTAAGAATTTTATAACAGCTTCGGTTTAACGCCACAGTAGTATGATGGAAAGTAGGGTTAAGCGAAGATGAAGATTTGCAAATGAGTTGCGAATTACACACTTGCTTAGTTGATAGAGTCCCTGTAGAATTACCATGTCGACTGAATAAAATCATTACCATCACAAAGCATTAAAGGCGGAAGCTTAAGCACATGATCCATAATACATGGAAGAAAAATGAATTCTAGAATAGGGATATTCCACTTGCCACTAGAATGGTCAACAAGATCAGCAACTACCAAAGTAGGATCATGTTGAATTTTAGAAGCAGCAGACCAAAGATCCTCTAGAGCTACGCCTGGAATCCAATTAAGCCATTGAATATGAGGGAAAAGAATTTCTTGACCATATAATAAACTACATCATATGATAAAAGAATTTTCTCTACATTTGGCACTCCAAATAGAATGTCCAATGCCATACTTTGCTAATAAAACTTTAGCTACAAGAGACTGAGCATTCTTACTAAAGATTTGCCTAAAAGATTTAGCCAAAAGAGACTCATACCTTGTTTAGGAACAACTTTTATGATTAACGTTAGAGTTTTAGATAACTTTTTCAACGGCTGAGATTAAAACACTGAAGCTAAAAGTTAAAAGCTACAATTGAATAATTTTTTCAAAATTCTAATGCTAATTGTAATGCTAATACCAAATGAGACTTCAATTATAGTCGGCCACAATGTTTCAAGCGGTCGTTGGTGAGAAGTTGACGGTTGAAAGATAAAGAGAAGGCTCGGGAGCTTGTGTTTTGGCCAGACAGTGGCCGATGGGCTAGGCGGCATGGACCTTGGGTTTTGATCTTGGGTGTCACCTCCTCGAAGCCCTTCGTTTTGGTAACTTTTGAGAATCCCAGTCAATGATTCCAATCCCCATATTGATTTCTCTCTTCCCAGTGCAATTGATCCAAATGAACACTCAAACTTTTCGCCCTTCAAAACCTCCCAGGAATTAGAGGAGAATTAAAATCGAGCAAGAAAAGTTAAAAATCGAGCAAGAAAAGTTAAGGAAATTTGTCGATAAAGATTGAAGAAGGAAATTAGGGATTTTACGAATAGGAAATTTAATTTGCATTAGTGGAGATAAAGCCTCTCGTGAACCAAAGATTTTGATTTCTATTTCTATTTCGTCTTTGGGTTTTTTATTCGATTTTGATTTGATTTTGTTTTTTAGTCAATTTCCTCTTTGATTCAATTTTGATTTCACCAGGGAGTTTTTAGCCTAGCCCCGCCACCAACCATTGATGACGATGATGGTGGAAGAGGTGGGTTCGTTTCTAGTGTAAGGGGCAAAGTTATTAAACAAAGAAAGTTAGGATAGTAAAATAAAATTCTTTCCTTTTTTTTTTTTTGACAATGTTAACTTGATAAAGGGTAAGTGTAGGTTTTTTAAACAGTAAGGATACAATTATAGGTTTCATCAAAGCTTAGGGGAGCTTTGTAATTTTTCTGAACGAAAACTAATGTGGACATTTTTCTGAGTAATAATTAAAGATTGGTGCTAACCAGGTCCAATAGCCGATAAGTCATTACAACGATGGGTAGAATGCAGTAAAAGTCCTACATCTTTAATTTTTTTTCAAAATTGGTTATTAACTTTCAATATTCAAATGGTTTATTAGCTCTAAAGAATTATGACAGTAATTGAATTCATAGAAAGATAACTAATAAACATTTTAAATTAGATTTTAAAGAGTTGAAGTTAGATAGTTAATTACCTAAGAGATAATTCAAATTGTTTGGTTTTGTCTTTCCATTACTCAACATATACCATTTTTTTTTTTTGCAGTTAATAAATTATTTAAATTATTAGTTTTTCTTCACTATAAATATGGTTTTTGTGTCAACATAGTCCTTTTTTTTTAAAGCTAAAAGCCAATATGAAATGAATTATAAAGGTTTGGAATCAATATAAAATGAAATAGAGATTGATGATGAATTTAAAAAGGAGGTTAAAGGTTTGGGACTTTTGGTGCATTTTACTCTTAAAACAACAATGTGTGTGAAGACTGAAGAGTCAGAGCGCTGGATGAGCAATTATTAGGCGGGAAGGTTACAAAAACCCCCCTGTGGTTTGGTCAAACCTACAGTTTGCCCTTCTATTTTGAAAAACCTACACTTTGCCCCCAATATTTTTTATACTGCCTAATAACAACTTCTGAAACTGTACTTAAACTATATAGTAATAATGTTATAGTAATTTCAAGATTTTTTATATTTTTTTCACAGCCAACAGACATTTAAAAAATATTGATATATAATTACAGTTGGGAAAGTACATTTATAGAAAGGAAAAATTGATAGTTTAAAATGTCTATTAATTATAAAAAAAATACTAAACAGATTGAAATTATTGGAAGATGATTATCGTATAGTTTAAATACAGTTTTAGAAGTTGTTATTAGGCAGTATAAAAAATATAGAGGTAAAATATAGGTTTCTCAAAATAATGGAAATAAACTGTAAGTTTGACCAAACCACAGGGAGATTTTTGTAACTTTCCCTTATTAGGCAGAAAAATTAATAGTTAGCTTGGAAGCTGTCCATCTCCATAATTAATAATTATAGATACAAATTTTCCACTCCATTTGCTTTTCTGTGCTTCTGGCTTCTGCTCTAAACTCTATAAACTCGTCTCTCTTAGTTGTCACACGTTTCATCTAAATCATACAAACAACATGGCGGAGGTTTCTTCCATCTCCTCAATCTTTGTCAAGCTTAGTTCTTTTGTGGATGAAGACATTAAAACCTTCATATTCGTAAAAGAAAATATGAACAATTTGAAGCGCGATCTGAAGATCATCGAGCCAAAGGTAGTTTCGATAAAATGATATGGGTTTGAGTCTCAAAACATTTTGACATGAGAAGAATTGCTGAAGAGATAGTTGCAGCTATTAATGGTAGGATTCCAGAGCTAAATAACTTAGCCCAATTACTAGAGAAAGTTGAGAAATGTGTTGAGGGGAAAAATGTGCTTCTTGTCTTAGATAATGTTTGGATTGAGCGTAGACATGATAATGAAACTTTCATTAGAAACACAAATGATATGAGAAGTTTGGTTCAATTGGGAAGCAATACAGATCATTGACTTCAATTGAAGAACTCTCTCACAAGTACTACATCTAAAAGTAAAATTTTGGTAACCACTTGTAGCAGTGAAGTTGCGGAAGATCTAGGATTAGAGGCAACCGACTGGCTCTTGCTGGAGCAATTATCAGATCTGAGTTAAAGAAACCTTTTGGGGCTATAGAACTTAATGGAAGAATAGTACTTACAGATTTGTGTTTTTACTTGTATATCTAGAAAGAGTGCTATTGTGTGATCTTGTAAACATTTCAAATCTTAAAATCTCTTGTGTCATGGAGTAGTTCCTAGTAATTCTTAATGAAAACTAGAAAGTGATTTCTAATTAGTATTGGAGAAAACTAGTATTTGATTTGGTGTAAACTTTGAAGACAACACAATTATATTCTTGATCAAGAGATAGTAGAGGAACTCTTAAGTGGGCAAGCTCGAGGAGAGGACATAGACTTTGGTTAATGGAGTTGAACCTCTATAAATCCTTGTGCACTTTTTTTATTATCATCCTTTATTTACCTGCTTTATTATTGATTAGCTTTACTCGATTTGTTCTTAATTTTTAGTTGAGTCAATTTGATTGTAAAATTTTATTTTGCTAAAGTTTTAAAGCAACCAATTAACCCCTCTTGGTTGCACTTTAAGCCAGCATCTTCTTTATGAGAATGATGTTAGATAATGAGTATGAATGCACCTACAATGCAATCTATACAAGCTTTAAAATGACACTTTTAGTTCTCTTGCTATTGCTTCTTATGAAGTCCTAATTATTAAAACATAAATTATACTATATACTAAAAGCCATTTTTGGCTACTGTTCAAATGAACAGTAAAAAGCAGTGTCTTTCCGGTTTTGCACGTTGGATTTAGGCTGGTTTGCTTGATTTTTTTTTATGCGATTGCTTCGTTTAGAAGTTTGGTTAGCTTTTTGAAATAAAGTAGCTTTTTCAGAGCCTTTTTTAAAATTCTCCCACTTTCATTTTTCACGTTTCTTTTTTATGAAACATGTTTCTAGTCCCTGTATTATTTCCGTTTCTCACATTAGAACCTAATTTTGATCAGCTTAACGTTTTAGACCCAAAACTTAGTAACTACTTAATTTTAGTGTTTTTGTTTAATCTTATTTTTTTTATAGTGTGTTGCTTTGCTAAACTAAAACATTGGTCATTATGGTTTTTTTTTAGTGAAATAGTAATTTTTTTCTTAACTTTTTCTAAGTTAATTGTTAAACTCTTAATGTATAAGGCTTTTACATTTTCTCTTTGAACCCCCAAACTAATTTTATTGCTTTTCTTGATAATTATTTTTTTTAATATTGTAATACTACATACGGGCCTTTTAAACCTCCTTGTGAAAACTATGAATCGAAACAACTCCCCCAGCGAAGCTTGGGCTCGCATCCTAATTACTTTGCCAATTTCAGATTTATTAAAAGACCCCGAGTTGTAACAGTTAGAACGAACGCAATCAAGAGTTGTGTATGCCAAGAAAACAATCAGAGTTGGAACCTTTAAAACCAACACAACCACCACTTTCTAAAGAGATACAGATTCCGAACTGATCATAGATCTCCAAACCACGGCAGCTGACAAATAGAATCGTCATGGCGACAGGCGGAGCAGCCAAGCAGCCTTCCCCAATAATGGGTTGCTCTGTTTCAAATCTCTCTTCTTCACTGTGGCTTCATCAATGCCCATTTGCTCTGGTTCTCTCCGTTTCAGAGGAGCACCAGTCTCAGTTTGATTTTAAATTTTATCTATTAGTTGATATTGACAATTTTAGACAAAGAGTCACTTTATATAAAAAATAATATATTGCGATGCATTAATGTTAATTTAAAACAGATTACCTAATGTCTATAAAGCCATCCATGGAAAAAGCTAAGAAGGATTTCTCAGTTATATATCCTATAATCTTCTTTTCCAGACCATTAGCATCTTCGTCTTTACTTGATTACCTTGTCTGCGCCTCCGAGCTCTAAACTCTATAAGCTTGTCTCAGTTGGCTTTGACACCGTTTCATACAAGGCACACAAACAACATGGCTGGGCATATATCTCTCATTTCCCAAATCTTGATGAAGCTCGGTTCATTTATGGAAGAAGACATTAAAACCTTCATATTCGCAAAAGGAAAGATGAAAAAGTTGGAAGAGCAATTTGGAGATTATTAAGCCTTTTATTGAGGCTGTAGGGAGATAGCAGTTAGGCACTGACAAAGCTCTTTGAGTTTGGTTGCGTAATCTGAAGCACATATGCTACGACATAGAAGATGCTGTGGATGAATTAAGCTTGGAAACCAATTAAGCCATTGAATATGAGGGAAAAGAATTTCTTGACCATATAATAAGTAATAACTGCACCATATGACAGAAAAATTTTCTCTTCATTTGACACTCTAAATAGGATGTCCAATACCGTACTTTGCCAATAAAACTTTATCTATAAGAGACTGAGGATTCTTGCTAAACATTTGTCAAAAGGATTTAGCCAAAAGAGACTCATACTTAAGAATAACTTTTATGAATAATTTTTATGATCAGTGTTAGAGTTTTGGATAATTTTTTTAATGGTTGAAATTAAAACATTAAAACTAAAAATTAAAAGATATTATTGAATAACTTTTTAAAGTCTAACTAATACCAAATGGGCCTCAATTATAGAGGGCCAAGTGTTTAAAGCGGCTCATTGGTGAGAGGTGGACAGTTGAAGGATGGAGAGGAGGCTCGGCTGCGCTTGTGTTTTTGCCAGACGGTGAGGCGATGGGATCGACAGCGTGGACCATGCCTTTCGATCTTGGGTGTCACCTCCTTGAGGCCCTTCGTTCTGGTAACTTTTGAGAATCGTAGTCAGTGATTCCAATCCTCATATCGATCTCTCTCTTCTCAGCACAATTGATCCAAATGAACACTCAAATTTTTCGCCCCTCAATACCTCCCACATGAGTAGACAAATTAGAAGAGAATTAAAATCGGGCAAGAGAAGTTAAGAAAAATTTTCAATTAGGATTGGAGAAGGAAATTAGGGATTTTACGAATAGGAAATTTAATTTGCAATAGTGGAGACAAAGCCTCTCGTGAACCAAAGTGTTAGCCCAAATGCAACCAAAAGGGGGGTGAATTGGTTGGGTTCCAAATCAAACAAAAAATGAGTTCTTGAACCTTCAAACTCAAAGTTAATTTAAGGAACAATAATTAACCCTATTCTAACCAGAAAACACTACCACAATCCACCTAAATTTTCTTTGAAAGTAACCTTTGAATTATTTTTGAAAACAAACAAATTCAACTAAGATAGGTTGCATAAAACACCAACCAAAGATCAAGTATGTAGAGAGAATGAGAGAAGCTTGCACACAAGGATTTTATAGAGGTTCGGTCTCTCTTCTTGAGAGCCCACTTCTCTCCTTAAGTTCATCACTTGAGAGTTTTCTTCTTCACTATGAATCACAAAAGTACACACTCATTTGGTAGTTCTCTCTACCACAACCACTCACTAGTTTTTCTAAAGGCTAACTAGAAATTTCACCAACACCCTTTTCCTCACTAGTTTTCCTAGAGGCTAACTAGAAACCTCATCAACTCAATCTCACCAAAATGGTGTTTACAAGGTTACAAAGTGGTAAGAACAATAGAAGCTCTCAAAGCTAGATAAACAAGTGAAAGCAAAAGTTCTTGGCAAATATCAAGTTTGAGCTCTTTGATGATGGATTTTCTTTTCTAGTTGCCAAGAGTTGTTTCCAAAGAGTTTCTCCATGTTTTTATACTCATTTGGAAGTCAAAGAGACGTTGAAAACCTGCTGAGAAAGTCTAGAAAAGTTCCTGAAATTCTGGTGACCGTGTGCTCTGTTTTTTTGTGTAAGTTCCAGATTTCGCGTTAAGTTTCGAGTTTAACGGGTTAAACTTGATTTCATCCTCCAACGGTCAAAAAACAGCTAGAGGCATGTCATAAAAAGTTCTGCCATAGTGTCAAGGTGGCGTCCTCTGATTCGTCCGCGTGCTATTTGAAAATCTGGCCAAAATTGCGCCACTCGAAGGATTTTGGACGAAGCTTTCAGGCTTCAACTTAACAGATTAAAACCAAAGTTTAACGCGTTAACTGATGGTTTTGAAAAGTTACAGGAAACTCAAACTTCGGATTAAACCAGTTTAACACATTAAAGCATAGACTTGGGAGCAACTTAGAAACACTTGTCATTTGTAAAACAAACTTGATTCAAACATTAATATATTTTGATGACATACCAAATTCTCTTTAAAAACAAGTTTCATCATCAAACTTAAAACATATTTTTTGAAATAACACTTGAAATACTTGAAATTTAAGCACAACTTTAACAAAACTATTTTGATCCAATAAAATGATATTAAGCATACTAAAACAATTCATTTGTCGTCATCAAAATTAAATATTTGGTTTGACCAAATCCAACAATCTTCCCCTTTTTGATGATGACAAAACAACATTTCAAAAAACACATAACATCCAAACAACAATGATTCACCTTTCAAAAAATACATATAACCTCCAAATAATAGACATAAATAATAATTCTCCCCCTTCATTAAATATTCTTCAATTTTATCTCTTCCCCTTTTTTTCATAATAAAAAAGATATATAGGTAATCAAAATAAATCATGAAAAATTCTCAAACAAGATTACCACAACATACAATAAGCTATCCTTTAATCAAGGCATACAAACTTTAAGAAATTTTTACAAGAAAGCGTGCTCCCCCTTTATCGAAACATAAAAAAAATTTCTCCTCCTTTCTAGATCAAGCCAAATATCAACTAATAGGCTAGCAACATAATATTTTTCATACAAATTCATATTACCAACATATTAGAACAAATCCACAATGATCATGGTAACATAAAACACATCACATATTTTTCAAGACTTATGAATAACTCATATATACTCATCAAGCAACATACCACAACCAAATAACTCAATGCACCAATAATTACCATTAACCAATAAGACATCAACAATGTTACCACATTAGAGCTTTAATCTCAAGCAGTTGTCATTGTGCTTCAAATCCTAATTCCCTTTTGCTTAGAGCTTCATGTAGAATCATTCTTTGATTGCTCCACACTCTAGCACCCTACATGAGATTTTAAGTTTTGATTTTTGGTACCCAAATTTCTTTGGGTCCTTGAGGGTTAGCTCCAATAATTTTAGTTCCTTTAGGAACCCATACCAATTTATAACCAATAGGAACTTTTTCTCTTCTAGCTATGCATTCATAAAAATAATGCCCTTTTCCACCACAAGTATGACATGTTACAAATGAACTACTTGATAAGGATGAGGATGCATCAATAAATCTATTCTCAAATTTTCTTTCCTTCATCAAGGGATTAAAACCAATTCCCGCTTTGTCATAGACTCTCTTTTGAGCACCAAGTAATAAATCAAGGTTTTCTTTACCTTTAACAAATTTAGACAAAGATTTGGTGAGATCAAGATTCTCCCTTTTTAGTTCATCTCTTTCCCTAGTCAAGGAAGCATTTAATACTTTCAATTCACCTAATTGTTTAGCAAGTTTTTGGGAATCCTTGTAAAGAGCATTGAAAGCATTTTGCAATTCTAAGTATTCACTACCTATGGATATGTATGAGCTAGAAGAGTCATTTGAGTAGGTGTTTACCTCATCTTTCTCCTTTGCCATAAGACATAGATAGGAATGGCTTTGATTTGTTGATGAGGCTTCATCTTCATCTATCATCAAGCATAAGTTGACATCTTCACTCGAATCACTTGTAGTTGAGCTCTCACTTGAGGATTGGTCACTATCACTCTATGTCCTCATGGCCTTTCCATTTTTCTTCTTAATTGCTTTCTTTTGCTTCTTGTACTTCTTTTTCTTGTTCAATGGACAATCAAATTGTAGGTGCCCAGACTCCTTACAATTGTAACAAATTTTATCATCCTTCTCCTTCTCATGCATTTCTCTCTTAAAGTTTTTGCTTCTTGATTTCTTAAACATCTTGCTAAACTTCTTTGCTAAGAGATTCTCATCAATGTCTCCATCTTCACTTGATGATGAGTTATCCTCTTGGGTCTTCAAAGCTATTGACTTATTCTTCTTAATGTATCTTTCCTCAACTTGTTCCTTCATCTCATAAGTCAACAATTTTCCAAAGAGCTCATCCACATGCATGGTTTTGATGCTTCCTCCTTCATTGATGGCTTCAACTATGCTCTTCCATGATGGAGGTAAGCTCCATAAGATCTTCCTCACCAACTCCTCATTTGTATATTCCTTCCCAAGCAATTTGAGTGGTGTGAGGATCTCATTGAATCTTCTAAACATTCCTTGAATGCTTTCATTTGGCTCCATGGTAAATAACTCATATGCCCTCACAAGCATGTGCATCTTGGTGTCCTTCACTTGTGTGGTCCCTTCATAAGTCACCAATAGCTTGTTCCATATATCCCTAGCATTTCCACAAGAAGACACTAAATTGAACACATCCGGGGTTAGTGTGCAATATGTAATGTTCATAGCTTTTTCATTCATGGTGCACATAAGATCATCTCCTAGTTCATATTCCGTCCGATCTTTTGGTACTTGTTTACCATCAACTACTTTTATAGGAATTTTAGGACCATCCTTAATGATCCTCCATAAAGCATAATCAATTACTTGAATGTGAATTTCCATCCTAGTTTTCCACTAATTAAAATTTGTAGAATCAAACAATGGTGGCCTAGATGGACTTTGCCCCTCAAGATGCATAAAACTAGTGGTTGCTATGGATCTTTTGATTTTGAAACCGCAAGGTTTTAAAAATAAAAATCACTAAGCTCTGATACCAATTGTTGGCCTAAATGCAACCAAGAGGGGGGGTGAATTGGCTGGGTTCCAAATCAAACAAAAAATGAGTTCTTGAACCTTCAAACTCAAAGTTAATTTAAGGAACAATAATTAACCCTATTCTAACCAGAAAAACACTACCACAATCCACCTAAATTTGCTTTGAAAGTAACCTTTGAATTATTTTTGAAAACAAACAAGTTCAACTAAGATAGGTTGCATAAAACACCAACCAAAGATCAAGTATGTAGAGAGAATGAGAGAAGCTTGCACACAAGGATTTATAGAGGTTCGGTCTCTCCTATTGAGAGCCTACTCCTCTCCTCAAGTTCACCACTTGAGAGTTTTCTTCTTCACTATGAATAACAAAAGTACACACTCCTTTGGTAGTTCTCCCTACCACAACCACTCACTAATTTTTCTAAAGGCTAACTAGAAACCTCACCAACACCCTTTTCCTCACTAATTTTCCTAGAGGCTAACTAGAAACCTCATCAACTCAATTTCACCAAAATGGTGTTTACAAGGTTACAAAGTGGTAAGAACAATAGAAGCTCTCAAAGCTAGATAAACAAGTGAAAGCACAAGTTCTTGGCAAATATCAAGTTTGAGCTCTTTGATGATAGATTCTCTTTCTAGTTGCCAAGAGTTGCTTCCAAAGAGTTTCTCCATGTTTTTATACTCATTTGGAAGTCAAAGAGACGTTGAAAACTTGCTGGGGAAGTCTAGAAAAGTTCCTGAAATTCTGGTGACCGTTGCTCTGTTTTTTGTGCAAGTTCCAGACTTCGCGTTAAGTTTCGAGTTTAACAGTTTAAACTCGATTTTCATCCTCCAATGGTAAAAAAACAGCTAGAGACAGGTCATAAAAAGTTCTGCTATAGTGTCAAGGTGACGTGCTTTGATTCGTCCGCGTGCTATTTGAAAATCTGGCCGAAATCGCGCCACTCGAAGGATTTTGGACGAAGCTTTCAGGCTTTGACTTAACAGATTAAAACCAAAGTTTAACGCGTTAACTGATGGTTTCGAAAAGTTACAGGAAACTCAGACTTTGAATTAAACCAGTTTAACGCATTAAAACATAGACTTGGGAGCAACTTAGAAACACTTGTCATTTGTAAAACAAACTTGATTCAAACATTAATATATTTTGATGACCTACTAAATTCTCTTAAAAACAAGTTTCATCATCAAACTTAAAACATATTTTTTGAAATAACACTTGAAATACTTGAAATTTAAGCACAACTTTAACAAAACTATTTTGACCCAATAAAATGAGATTAAGCACACTAAAACAATTCACTTGTCATTATCAAAATTAAATATTTGCTTTGACCAAATCCAACACAAAGATTTCAATTCCTATTTCGTCTATGGGTTTTTGATTCGATTTTTGATTTGATTTTGGGTCTTTTATTCGATTTCATTTTTTATTTGATTTCAATTTCATTTTTTATTTGATTTCGATTTCATTGGTGAGTTTTAAGCCCAGCTTCGCCACCAACCATCGATGACGATGATGGTGGCAGAGGTGGGTTCGTTTCTGGTGTAAGTGTAGCAACGTGGTTTTTTTAATGGAGTCGCCACTAATCCGTTTACTTAGGTCGATTGGATACCTGTAATGATCTGCGAGAGATTCTAAGATTGTGAGTCGGTTACGCTAAAATAACTCTATTAAAGCGCCCGAAAATCGGTACCATGGGTTCAGTTTTTATTTTTTCTTAACTATTTATTTCTTGAACTAATCTTTGGTTGAGAATAATTTTAATGAATTTTATTAAATTTAATTCCAAAATCATGAATCTTATCATATCAGCCGGATATGGAATTTAATATTTTTGATACTTGATTTTTATAAAATATTTTCCAAATCACGGATCCTATCGGATCACTTCGATATGGAAATTAATAAAAATTTTAATTTTTAATTTTATTAATTATTTTTAATTAATCCATATCATCAATTCTGACGAATTATCCAAATATGGATTTTTTAATCTTGGTACTTAATTTTTATTCATTTTTATTTTATTTTTAATTTGATATTTTCCAAACCATGGATCCTATCGAATCACTTGGATATGGAATTTAATGAAAATTTTAATTTTTAACTTATTATTAAATATTTTAATTTTATTTAAAAGTAACTATCTAATTTATAGATTTAAAAAAATATTTATTTTAAAGCCAACGATTTTTGTTGAATTGTCTAGTTATGACTTTTTATTTTTATTTTTATTTTTTTTATAAAAAGACTGAAAAAAGGTTAATTTTTATTATTTAAAGGAAATTAAAAAAATAGTGTATTATTCCAATTAATATTTAAATTGATGAAAAATAAATAAATAAATAAAGGACAGGGGGCTTTTATTGTAATAGGAATGATAAATGAAAAAGTAAGGAAGTAAGAGGGGGTTTTAGCCAGCCATAAAAATGATAAACAAATAAAATAAGGTTAGTCATCCACATAAAGAAAAATAAATTGCAGAAAGTAAATAACAAAGAAATAAATAGAGTGCAGCAAAATAAATAAATAAAGAAATAAAAATGGGGCGTTTAGTCATTCGCATAAAAGAAATAGGAGGTATAACCTTCCATAAAAAAAATAAGATGAATAAACACTAAAAAGTTAGCTGTTAATGAATTATCTACAAAAATAAAAAAAAGTTATTGACTTATATAGACAAAATAAAAAGTAGGAGGTATAACCTTCCATAAAAAAATAAAAGTGTGGGGCTTTTGGCCATCCACGTAAAAGTAGGAGGTACAACCTTCCATAAAAAAAATAACAAAAATAAACACAAAAAGTTAGATATTAATGGTCTATCTACAAAAATAAGAAAAAAGTTAGTGACTTATATAGTCAAAATGAAAAGTAGGAGGTATAACCTTCCATAAAAAAAATAAAAGTGTGGGGCTTTTGGCCATCCACATAAAAACTTTCCATAAAAGAATAACAAAAAATAAACACCAAAAGTTAGTAGGAGGTATAACCTTCCATAAAAAAAACAAAAATAAACACAAAAAATTAGCTGTTAGTGGTCTATCTACAAAAATAAGAAAAAGTTAGTGACTTATATAGTCAAAATGAAAAGTAGGAGGTATAACCTTCCATAAAATTAATAAAAGTGCGGGGCTTTTGGCCATCCACATAAAAGTAGGAGGTACAACCTTCCATAAAAAATAAAAAAAATAAACACAAAAATTTAGCTGTTAGTGGTCTATCTACAAAAATAAGAAAAAGTTCGTGACTTATATAGTCAAAATGAAAAGTAGGAGGTATAACCTTCCATGAAATTAGATAATTGCGGAAAAGTAAAAAAATAAAGAAAAGTGGGGCTTTTGGCCATCCACTAAAAAAAGGTAGGAGGTATAACCATGGAAAAATAAAAAAGAAGAAGAAATAAATAAATAAAAGTTAGCTATTAATGTTAGCTATTAATGATCCATCTGCAAAAAATAATAGAAAGTTAGTGACTTGTATAAATGCAATAGAAAAAGTTGGATGATTCTGAATATGGATTTCTTAGTTTTGGTTGTTGATTATTATTCACTTTTTAAAATTGATATTTTCTAAATCGTGGATCCTATCAGATTAATCGGATATGAAATTTAATGAAAATTTTAATTTTTTTTAAATTTTATTATTAAATGTTTTAATTAATCCATATCATCAATTCTACCGAATTATTCCGAATATGGATTTCAATGAACTTAATTATTATTCATTTTTTATTAATGACTTTGATATTTTCCAAACCATGGATCCTATCGGATCACTTGGATATGGATCTAGACGTCCTTGAAATCTCAGGATTTTATCAAATCCACTAAGAATTTGAAAGGAACATCTTGTTTTAGTCCGTGAGTCTTATCAGACCACTCGGATTTGAACGAATAATCCATTCTAGGATTTTATCAAATCACTAAGAACGAATTCCCAAAAATTTAAATGTTGTTTAATCAATAATTCGATACACATTAGATGTATTACAAGAATTAAAATTAAGCTATTCTAAAATAAACAAAAGAAGAGATAAACCAAATCAATATCCTACATTGTTTCTCTATGCAAATTTAATAACTAAGTTTAATGCTATTAGTGACTAATCTGGTAAATCAGAAAATGTTAGTGATCTATGTAAATGAAATACAAAGTCCAGAAACTAAACGATAGTTATACCCAAAAGAGATGGGTCGGTGGCGGGATTGCACCCGAAGTGACTTAACTTCATTTCTGGTCACCAGAAGACCCCCCACTTCCTTGGAAGAATTCATTGATCCGAGACTCGACATCCTCCACACTGTATTTGATATGCCTGTCCGCGCTCCTTCTAGTTTCAGGTGTACTCTGAAACCTCCCAGTAAAGCTCCTATACGCTAAGGACAAAAGTTTAGACACAGATATCCTCAAATCCTCTTTCAGCTGCTTGTCGAAAATAACCCAAGCAGACTGAGTTTTGCAAGTCTCATCAAAATACAAGTTGAACAGTTTGAACTTCTCTTTCTTGGTCTTGACAGCTGCAGTTGGAGATAGTGAGCTGCCGTCAAGTTTCAGCACTCCCAAAACTTTATTCCCCGAGCTCCTCTGATAATTTGTGTAGTACTGCCGGACTTTTGCAGTGTGTTTTCGGATCCAGTCATCACCCAGAAGCGAACCTAACTCACTGTCCTTCACTTTCTGCACAATGTACCTCCCATTGTTCATCACGAACACAGAGCACAAAGCTGGATTGCGACAGATCTTAGAATTGGCAACCGTGTCTGTGAAGTTGAGCAACTGAATGGTAGAGCCTCGACAGACTTCCATGAAAGAGAAATCGGCGGCGGCGGGGAAACCGAAGAATACGCGATCGTAGAGGCGGCGCTCGCTGGGGAAAGGATCCGGAGCGCGACGTTTGCCGATTTTATCCAGCACTCGATCTGGTCTTCGAGATTTTGCCAAGTCATCTTGTGAACTTCTTCGATATTCAGCCTCTGCAATCCTAGCCTGGAGATGCTCTCCTCGAGGAACTCCCGCCGGCGCGTGCTGTACACATGGGAGCACTCCTTCTCGAACTCTGCCGCCACCATATCTTTCGCGATTTCGTGGAGGTCGTTGATGGTCCCCGAAGGTAGCGCGTCGATGATGATGTCGTAGTTGGCGACCGGCTGAGCCACCGGGATTTGCTCGTCGTCGTCGTCGAGACCGTTCTGAAGGGCTCCTCGTTCATTCTCGTCATTTTCATCATCCGAGTCGTTCCGATTCGAATCGAAAGACTCGGCTCCCTGCTCCATTAAAGATCTAAACTCGTCCTCAATGCGAAACATAGCCTGCTGCATTAGATCATTGGCGCTCACAAGCCAGGTCTTCACTGATTTGTCGCCGTAGAGTGGACCCCACTCCCTGAGCGTTGATATCAGCGCATCGACGGCGTCGAGGAAGGCAGAGGAATCGGTGGAGTCGGCCCAGATGGGGTGGTTGGTGGAGACGTACTGGGAAATCCGGCAGTCGAGGGAGTTTAAAGCTCGGTCTAGCACCGCGCATGCACGGCGGTCATCTTCGGGGAGCTTATCGGAGAGCTTCTCACGAGAGAATCTGCCGTCGACGTTGGAAAAAATCTGCAGAATATCGTCTGCCATGCCATCGTTTTGGCCGAGCATCTTGGCAATGTGACGGGCGACAGCGAGAAGAGAAAAGTCCTCAGAAGGCGCGGTTTCAGACTTCAGAACGGGACGAGGCCTAGCGTTGATGGGGATAAGCGGAAGACGCAAGGAGGGAGAAGAGAGAGCCGGCTGCTGGAGGGGGAGAGAGAAGTCTGATTGGAAGGAAAAGAAAGAGCTATGACGAGAGAGAGAGAGAGAGAGTTCAGAGAGGGTCTGAGAGAAGGTGAGAGCTAGGAGTCGCGGCGGCTGAAGAGCCTCCAGCTGGGGGAGACGAGAGAGAGAGCTTAAATTTTTATTTTTTGCTTTGGCCAGAGAGAGCTGGCCAGGAGTTCAGAGAAGGGAGAATTCAGCTGGACAGAGAGGGAGCCTCTGTTTTTTAGAGAGAGAGAGAGAGAAAGAGAGAGTCAGCTCTCGGTCTCTGGAGCCCCCCCCATGCTGAGAATGAAGAGAGAGTTTTTATTATTTTTTTGGTCCAGGGAGTGGGTGAAGTCGCCGGACTGGAAAGAGGAAATAGTAGGTGGGAGCAGAGCAATGAAAATCTTCTGTCCCTAATACTCTCTGTCCCCTTAATGTCCCATCCTCGGAGTATTGTCAAGTGTTTATTTAACTAGCAATAAATAACAAAGTTGTCGAAAGTTAAATCGGGCGGTTCGGTGAAAAATAAAGACATTAACTACATTATTTAGAAAAAAAACTTTAAACTTGGTGTCTCTAAATAAAATGTATTTAGTTTAATTAGTAAATGTTTTATTTTTTAATCATCAAAATCCTAACTTTTTCCTGAACACTTCAAAACAGAGTAATTATTCAAAATGATTTTAAGACTAATAATAATTTTAATTCTAAATTATCAATTTTCATTTTTGTAAATCATCTTTATATCATTCAAGAGGGAAAACTAATTATTTAAATTCTCCATTAATTATAAAAAAAATTAGCAAACATCTTAAATTTACTATGGAATAGTTATAGAATAATTTATGTAGAATTTTAAAATTCATGTCATAAAGTTGTTTGATAAACTAGCATATAAAAGACTATTTTTGAAAGAAACATCTCTTTCTTGAAAACATTTCAATTGGATATCTTGCTAGATTAATCACTTAACTTAGAATAACTATATGACATAAATTTTTAAAATTCTATTTAAATTATTTAATTACTATTCACTAGTAAATTTAAAATATATAGTAATTTTTTTATAGTTAATGGATAATTTAAATTATTAAAATTTCTTTCATTAAATAGTGTAAAGATTATCTACAACGATGAAAATTTTAAATTATTAGCCTTAAAATCATTTGATTAATTAATTTATTTTGCAGTGTTCAGACAAATGTTATGATTTTGATTATTAAAAAAAATAAAACAAAAGAAAATGAATAACATTTACTAACTAAACTAAAAATTTTTGGTTTTCAAAAACTAAGTCAATTTTTTTTATAAATAATGTAGTTGTTATCTATATGCCGTCAACTTTCCATAAATTTATTATTTACTGCTAGTTAAATAAACACTTGGCAGTATTACGAGGATAGGACATGAAGGGGACAGGGAGTATTGGGGACAGAAGATTTTCGTTTGGGAGCAGAGAGGGAGTTGAAATTTTTGTCCAGGGGCGGCCGCACGCCTCGTGGAAAACGCATCCCGTTTTCAAACTAAAAATTTTTTTAATTAATTTTTTAAAAATTTTAATTAATTAATTAATTAATTAATAATTTTTTTTAAAATTTTTAATATATATATATATTATTTTAAAGCTAATCATATAAAACAAAATGTCCCCTAAATTAATAAATTAAATTAATTTTTTTTTTAAATTAATTTTTAATTTTTTTTTTTGAATGGTTAATGGTCGGATGAAATTGGGTGTCAACAGTAGGGCTGAAAATGGGCCGGGCTTTATTCGGGTAACTCGAGCTCGAGCTCGAGTAAAAGATTTTCGAGTCGGGTATTTTCGAGCTCGGGCTCGAGCTCGAGCCGAAAATTGGGCTCGAATTATTTTCGAGCCGAGCTCGAGCCCACAAATACTCGGCCCTTTAGGCCCTCGAGCTTAATAGGCTCGATGCTTCTTGGGCCTTCCCCTTAGCGCCTTAGGTCACTTAGCCCCAGACCCAGAGTCCAGAGTCTCCAGACGCGTCCCTCTCTCGAGTCTCGGCCTCTCGAGTCTCGGCGATCTCCATCTCTCGCCCAGTCGCCCTCCACAGAGACAGTCTCGAATCTCGATCTCCACTCTCTACCTCCAGGCCTCCACGGTTGCTCCACCTCCAAAGCCAGTCGTATCGTCCGGCGGTCTCCCGAGTCCCGACTCCCGTGACCCCGTCCCGGCTCTCCCCTGCTGGCTGCTGCCCTCACTCCCCACCGGCACCCAGTCCCAGTCACTTACTCGGCGCGACGGCGTCGGCTACTCCCTTCGGCGGCGCCTTGGTAATTCCTGTCCCTCACCTTCGCTCATTCGGATTCCGTCTCGCCTCCGAGTCTCCGACGTTCCTGTAATTTTGTGGTCATTTACAGGTGCTGTACACCTACTTTTTCTTTCCTACAGATGGATCAGATATAATCTGTGAGGAAGCATATCCTTGCTGGAGGACCAAGAGTCCAAGACGCCTGCCATTCACAGTTCGTGCTCTTGTTTTTTCATCTCTTAAGGTATTTTTTACTGGAGGTTTGCCTGATTTTCTATACTCAAATTCTATACTTATGTTTAATCAAGTGAAACTGAAAATATTTATCTGATTTTTGTTAATCTTTTACCATAATCTTGTACCTTTTCGTTCTTTTTGTGCCAGCTAGTATTGATAAGTTGCCGAATCTGGTGGAGCCGTGGAGGATATTATCCAGACATCGATAAACACAGGTCCAAGAGGTGCTATTAGGCTAGCACAGGGTATTCAAGCCGTTGTTACAGTTGGTGGAGAATGGCTAGCTGATGTGGCACAGGTACTTGGCCTTCATCTGTTTATATTGTCCCATCTTTTGCGAATATGATCAACTTGTTCAATTGTTTTTATTTTTTTTTTTAATCATCCAGTCAATATTTTTGATATTTTTTTGTTTAATTTAGCCTTGTCATTGCTTAATTTTATTTTAAAAACTCTTGTAAACCATGTAAGAATTTAAGGTTTCTTCATTGAACTCACCCTTCTTTGGTTATTGCTTCAAACATTACCCGCTTGTAGTTGTTTATAATCCTTTTCATCTTAACTGGTGGGGCAATGGGCACGAGGCTTTTGAGGAAATAAATCTATTTGGCTTCTGCTATTGAGTTACGAATTTCTGTCTCTGCATTTTTTTCTACACATGATGTACTTTTTGCAGAAAAAGATGAAAAGAAATGTAGATCCTTTTGATTATGCTCAATGTGTATCTCCTTGATATGTTTCTTTTTCTTGTCAAATTTGTCTGAATATTTTGACTAGGTTTCTATCCTGCAACATAATTTTGCATTTTTTTGTTAGTTGGTTAGGCAGTTGCAAGGTTTCTATCCCTTTATGAAACAGACGCATATATTGTAATTATCAATATGTATGTTTAGTTGCATTTCTAAATTCGAACAAATTTCTTTGTATTTTTCTGTATATTTTTATAGTGATTCTTATGCACTCCTATTTTAATTTATATTTTGTACGAAAATCCATCTGTTTCTTGTTTTCCTGTAATGTTGCTGACCATGTAAAAATTAGTTTGGAGTACATTGGCTGCTGAGTTTTGTCTGCTAAAACAAGGCAGACAATTAAGAAACATTGGCTGAAACAAGGCTATTTTGTAGCCTTTAATGTACCTGTGAGTCTGTGACAATGTTTCGTTTTGCAGCAATGTCAATATCGAGTAAGGGTTTTCAATCTATGGGTGAGTCAAATACAAATCCACCCATGGATGTTGATCAAATTGACACAACCATTGACACCGATCAAGCTCGAATAGCAGAAATGGCTGATATTCCCATTGAGACTTTATCTGGTGATGATAATAACGGATCAAGTTCGATAGATGATGGTGAGAATAAGGAAAAAAATGATGGGGGTGCTGTTAGTGGTGAGACAACAGTTGGTGGGGCATTGAAAAAAAAGAGAGAGAGTAGCAAAAGATCTACTGTTTGGAAAGAATTCAAAACATGCACTGATTTGAAAGGGTCAAAGAAGGCAAAGTGCATGCATTGTGGAACACTTATGTCGATGAGCAAGTCTTCAAGTATATCACATCTTCGTAGGCATTTGAAAAAGTGCACTCAAAGAAAGCTCTACATGAAACGACAAGGGCTTCTTAATTTCCAGCCAGAAAACACAAGTACTAGTGATAGCTTTCATACCCTTGCACCAGCTGTGGTAAATGGAAAATATGATGCACTGAAAATGAGAGAGGCTATTGCTCATTGGATATTGATGCATGAGAAGTCATTTATGGTTGTAGAGGAGGATGGGTTTAACTTTATGATGAGGATTACAATTCCTCAATGGGAGAAGATAAGTCGGGTCACATTGAGGTCAGATTGTATGAAGGTCTATGAGCATGAGAAGAAAAGATTAAAGGGGCTTCTGAACAAAATTTCAAAGATTAGCTTGACAACAGATTTATGGAAGTCTAAAAGTCAAAAGATAAGGTATATGGTAGTCACTACTCACTTCCTTGACCCGGATTGGAAGCTTAATAAATGGGTGTTGAATTTTGTCCACATTCCTCATCCTCATCGCGGTGTGGACATTTCAGATGCTTTGTACAAGTGTCTGAAGGAATGGGGCATCGAGAATAAGATTTATATCATATCAGTTGATAAATGTTCATCTAATGACAGTGCTATTAGTAATTTGAAAGATATTTTCGAGGTGAATAGGAAATTGCTTTGTGGTGGAAAGTTGTTCCATATGCGATGTTGTGCGCATATTCTTAATCTCATTGTTCAAGATGGTTTGAATAAGATTAATTATATGATTGAGGATGTGAGGGAAAGTGTCCATTTTGTGAATCAAAGTGAAGCAAGATTGAAGACATTTTGTGAGATTATACAGCAGTTGCAGTTACCTTACAGAAAACTTGTGCTAGACTGTAAAACTCGTTGGAACTAAACCTATGAGATGTTATCTTGTGCTTCGAAGGTTAAAAACGTCTTCCCAAAATACCAACAAAGAGAGGTCAATTATATCTCATGTCCAAGTAAGGAGGATTGGGAGAAGGTGGATAAGATATTGGTGATCTTAGAGGTATTTGCTAGAGCCACTAATGTTATATCTGGAAGCACATATCCAACGTCAAATTTGTTTCTTTCTGAAGTGTACAAGGTGAAGCAGGTTTTAGATAGTAGGGTAATTGCTGAAGATGCATTCGTAAGAGATATGGTGACTAAGATGAAATAGAAGTTTGATAAGTATTGGGGAGAGTGCAACTTGTTGATGGCAATTGCTGCCATTTTGGATCCAAGAGTTAAAATGAAGGCTCTTGAATATTGTTTTCCAAGGATATACACTTCATTAGAGGCACGAGAAAATATTGACAAGGTGAAGAGAGCTTTATATGAGTTGTATAATGAGTATGTGATTGAGCATGACCAAAATACAAGCCGAACTAAGGAATGGCCAAGTTCCTCTTCACAATCATCTTCTGCTTCACTTTTAGCACTCTCTTCAGGCTCGGGGTTTGCAGAAATTCAGTAATATGTTATGACAACCGAAACTATGGTGCTAGAGAAAACTGATTTGGATATGTACTTAGAAGATGGTTGTTTTTTCTGTCATCCAGATTCACCCTTTGACATATTAGCTTGGTGGAAGGGAAATCAATCAAAATATAGGGTGTTGTCAAAGATGGCAACTGAGATTTTAGCAATTCCAATTACCACAATTGCATCTGAAGCAACATTTAGTGCTGGAAGTAGAGTGATTGACTCATACCGTGCATCACTTTCAACTGAGACTGTGCAAGCCTTAATTTGTGGAGGGGATTGGCTTAGAAACCTCCATGCTATAAAGAAGAAAGATACTGTGAGTATTTAAATTAATTTTACTAACTTCTTTGTTCTGAAAAATCTTCTGGTTAAATTATCCTTTCATATTTAGCAAAATTATTTCATAACAAAGTTTAGTTCCATATACTTGAGTTACTTGCTTACTTGGTTCTACTCTTTTGTAGTGTGAAAAAAATCCAATTGTGGTCAATCTATCCATTCCTTGATATGGATTTTCCTGAGAATAAAAAACAAATCAGGTAAAATTTGGAGAACTTCCACAGTGGGTTGTTGTTGGTATTAACTCTTTCTTAAAGGGCTGTTTTGTTTTGCTACAGGGCTCTGTTGCTGACTTGCTGTGTTTTTCTGCTCTGTGGCTGACTTGCTGCGTTTTTCTGCTCTGTTGACTGTTGCTAACTTGCTGCATTTTTCTGTTCTATTCTACTGCTAGAAGCCTGGGGCTGGAAGTATTATTGTTGTGTTTTTCTATTCTGCTGCTGGAAGCTTGGAAGTGTTATTGCTACTGCTGCTAGTTGCCTTTTGTTGCTTGTTGTCTTGGAACTTGGAAGTATTATTTATGAGTTCTGCTACTTGTTGTCTTGTTGATGCATTTTTGCTACTGCAGTACTATTGGAATTTGGAAGTCTTGTTGTGCTCTATTTATGCATTTTGCTGCTACTTGGTCTTCCGATGTTATTACTGTTAAGTTCATTGTAAGTTGTTAGGGAAGATAAACTCCTGTAGCAAATCAGTCACATATTTGATTACTATTGGTACTGTAATTGCCATACTGTGAAGCCTTCAAACTTTTCGTAACACCTGCATCTGTTTTTTTTTTTTTTTTTTTATAAGATTGACTTGGTTGCAGATGATTCTAGCCCTGGAAGGTGTACACTCCTCCTTACTGGGTATGTGCGTGCCCACAGCCTCTCAGTGAATCAGCTGGTAATTAATGTCTTTCTTTTCTTTGTTATTGGGGTGAGTTGGTTGGTGTTTGATTAGCTAATTTTACAAGTGATTATATTTCAGGTTCATGTATCGGGTGCTGGAGATTTCCGGTTGAGCAAAATTGAGATTCTCAAGGATCCATTCCCTTTAAACACTAGAAAAAACTGTGATGTCATGGATTCTGATGACATAAGTGAGGTTTGAGTTGTTCCTTTGCATCAGTTAACGGCTCTTTAAGAAGTAATTATCAAGAAAACAAAAGAATAAGAAGTGTGCTTTCCATACATGAAAAGTAAATAAATGATTGATATGAATCTGAGTGTTGGCTATGGGTTATGGTGTACTTTATGTCCTAGGCTGATTTGAACACCATGATTTTTTTTTCCCTATCAATAGGCCATTATCCATTCTATTTATGCTTTCTGGTCTCATTTCTTCTATGATCAAGCTCACTGCTTTTTGGGGTTACAACTTACTGTTGTATTCTCAACTAGAATACTACTTGACATGACAATTAAAATCACTGGCCTTTTTTTTAGATTGCTGGGATTAGGTAATTGTATCTATCTTATGTCAAGTAGTAGTATTCTTTTTTTTTTTTTTCAGGTCATTTCTTCTATATTACCTGATCCTGTGGAGCAGGAACCCTTACTTTTTGAGAATATACCAGATCCTCTTGCAGGTGAACAGGTAATTGCACAGTTATTGAAGCTTTTGATTTCTGCATCTCTAATTATTTTAGGCTTACTCGAATTGCACAAGAGTTTGCTGTAATGATGATTTTTGTGAGTAGACATGGCCCACAGAGGCAGAAATGGCAGAGGCAGAAAGGGATCAGAAGCAAAAAAAGTTGAGAAAACTTCCTCGTGGGACTTCTGAGTACCAGGTCAGAACATCTACTAGCATTTTCCAGTTTACTTCCTTTATCATAAAATATCATCTTGTGATCTCATACTGATAAAAGCTAATTTTTTGCTATTTAACTTCGCAGGCTGCTTGGATTATTGATGACACTGATGAGGATAACCCTGAAACTGATAATGAGGATGATGATGATGATGATGGCATGGTGTTGAATGAAAGTGAAAACAATTATCCCAGTCAAGGAGGCACCAACAACCAGGATTTTGAGGAAGATCAAGTTTCCCTTAACTTAAGGGATTCTGATGAGGAAACTGAAACTGAATCTATGATGATGGTGGGTTGTATTGATACATTAGCTGTGTCGGTCTTGTCTTTTGAGTTCTTACTTCATAACCCATTCTTGAGTCCCCCCACTTTTTTGGCCAAGCTTATTACTTTTATATTTGTTTAGCGTTGGATTGGAAAATAGTATGAATATAGTTTATATATTGATTTATAAATGAAGAAAGAAATATGAATTTAATGACTAGTATACTGTTATGATCCTAATTATTATTAGGAGGAAGTTCTGTTCTTAGAAATAATGACTATTTTTTTCCCATATCTCCAGGGTCCTGAGATGTTGCTTGTTCTTGCAATTTATCATGGCTTGTGTGTCGTTGTTCGATGACTAAAATTGTTTTTCTTTTTGTGTTTTGGGTTTAGGATGGAGAGAACTTGACAAAAGAACAAATAGAGGATGATATTAAAAGACTCAAAGAGAAACATGCTGAAGATGAGGGTATCTTTATTTTTCTTCTTGTTTTAACAATTATCAATTTTTAGCAGCACTGTTGGTGTTAGTGGTCAAAACATTTCCCTGACTTGGACTAGTTTGCTGCTCGTACTAGTGGTTTAGTTCCGTCTTTATGCTTAAACTTTGTCAACCTGATTTCGTTGATATTAATGATCATGATGACATGTGAATTTGTGAATATCTTGAATACTAAAGAGAGGCTTCATAGTTCTCTTTAGAATCCTTTTGATGAAATAATGCGAGCAGGTTTATTTGTCTGTTAGAAAGTAGGATGCAAATACATCTTAACTTCTGTAGATACCATTAATTTAGCCCTAAACTCAGAACTTTGAGTCTTTGACACCCTTTTGATCTGCCTCTAATATAGCTTCCTCAATCAAATTGTTGATGGATTCATTATGCCATTTCATCTTGTACTGCGACAAAGAGAGTAAGAATAGTGAATGTCTGCAATAATTAGTTTAGGGGGCTTAAGTTATTTAGTGTTTTTTTCAATCGGGTTATGAATAAATGATGCTGGCTTACTTGGAGTTTATACTTTGGAATTGCCCAAATCTACAGTCTGAGTTGATCAAAACGGTGACAGGGCACATGAGCCTGTATTCGAGCCTCGAGCATTTTCGAGCTGAGCTCGAGCCTGACTCGAGCCGAGCTCGAGCCCAAAAAACGGGGCTCGAGCAACTCGAGCTCGAGCCCGAGTAGTGCCGAATCGTGATAGGGCCGAGCTCGAGCTTGGCGAGCTCGGGCTCGGCCCGGCCCATTTTCAGCCCTATTTTTTTATGTCCAATAGTAAGCCTCCACTCCCACACATCCTCAATTAACCGCCCGAGGATCTACAAATAAAAGTTTTCCCTACCCACAAATTAAAAATAGAAATATTTGGAAACTCTTTCTCTTTTTGTTAGAGGAATTTCCATCTTACGTTTTTGACTTATTTTTTTTTCATATCTCAGTCACGTAACCCCATTTTATTCTAACGAGCTTCTTTATTTCATATAACGAGTCCTATTAGAATCCTTTCTATTATTTGTGGTGTTAACTTTGATGGAATTTTGGTTGAAAATTACAACTCCATTCTTTAAGTTTTTTTCATCATACTCCTGACATTTAAGATTTTATTCACTTCTAACAATCTAAAATTTATAGATCTAACACTTCAACCATCCTCTTCATATCACTTAAACACAATTTTTTTTCTTTCCCTTCACACCAACCCGATCAAACCCACAAAGCATAATTATTAGAGAACCATTTGCCAGGCCTTTGCCGCCTTAAGCTTTGTTCACTCCCTCAGCCCCAATGACATCCTCAATGACTTCAACTACCAAGCGACACCACCTTCCCCACAATTACCCCCATCGACATCCATAAGCCCATCCCTGACAACACCAACAACACCTTTTTAGCTTGGCCACTAACAATACGATCTCCACCGCAAACCCCCACCTTGGCCTTCAGCAAGTCGTCGTTTGTTACCAGTGCCTCAATCACAAATTTCCTCTTCTCCAAATGAGATTCAAACTTATAGATCTTGTCGTTTGTTTGGGCTACAAACAACACGATGCTGTGAAACTTAACAAAATAAAAAAATATATAAGTCGTCCGATTCTTGCTCTTTTGCATGATGACCATAGTTGTTGAGTTTATGGCATTGGAGATGAACGGGGAGCGGGGGATGAATTAGCAAAGGTGAACAGAGGACCTGAGATGAATGAAGGACCGGAGACAAACTAATCCCTGCGCGCCCTTGACCTTGAGCTTGAGCCCAGATTCGACATGACCTTCATGGCCTTTGACCTCACCTTCTGTTGCCAGCCTCAATCTCTCATTTCCCATCATACCCCTCACCCTCGACCACTCCCTCTATCTCTGTCATCCCCATTGCCCTTGACCTAGAACCTAGACCCACCGTGACCTTTGTTGCTCATTGTCACCTCAGCCCTTGATCTTTCCTTCCATTGCTAATATCAATCTCTTGTTTTCCATCACTCCCTCGACCTCGACCACTCCCTCCATCCCCCGTCATCCCTATAGGCCTTGACCTAGAACTTATATTCGACATGACCTCTATTGCCCATTATCACCCGGCCCTAGATCTTTCCCTCCATCACTAGCCTCAATATCCCATTTTTATCGTCTCCTGACCTTTACCTCTCCATTGATGCAAGAATGGGAACGACACATTGAAAAGGATCTGAGGGTTAGTGTTTGTTGGTTTTGTTTGTTGATCTATTAGATTTATAATTTTTAGGATGTTAAAAGTGAAATGAATAAAGTCTAGGATGCTAGAATTGGAAGAAAAAATCTAAGGATTCAATTTGTCATTTTTCACTAAAATTTCATTAAAGCTAACCACCCAAATGATGAAAAAGATCTCGACAAGACGTGTTAAATGAGTTAAAGGAGCTTATTAGGACAAAATGGAATTAGGTAATCCGGATAGGACAAGAAAAATTTTACTTCATTTTGCTAACTTGATCCTTCATTTCTTATTCTATGTTCCTAGCTTAGCTTGCAAAGGTGCACGGACATGGAACCCAGGCACCTGGCTTCATTGTCCCCCCTCCTTCCCACGTTTTCCACAACAATGCCTTAAATGTTATTTTGATTGTCCTTTAGTCCCCAGATACATACCATATGTCTCTCTCCTATAGTATATAGTTGATTACGTCTACCAATTAAAAAAGAAAATCCTCCATTTCTTGGTAAAATTCGGATGCCTTTGATTACAACTTCGGTTTTAACACTAAAAACCCTCTCTTTTTTTTTTAAGTGTAAAAAACCAATTAACTTTAATCTACGACTTAAAACTATTATGTTTCTACTTGAATTTAGATTACATATATTTACCCATTGGTTAAGAGGTCAATTTGCTTTAAGTTATTGTGGTTTTCTTCCCGTGGAGTAGCACTACACGGTGCATTATTTCTCTATATACGCAAGTACAGTGGTTTAAATACTGAAAATCAATGCTCTGTTCCTGTCCGCATTCGTTTGTTTCTTGCTGCTGGCCTCTGTCCTCCGCAGTGGTTTCCTGATATTTTTAATGCTCATAAATGGGCTGACTGAGATGTGACAAATCCTAATTTTTAACCCAAGGATCTCCATTTCTGGGGCTGAAAAAAATAAAAACAGAGGACATGAATATATATATATAAATAGCTGACGAGTGAAACATTTATTTTTTTTTTATATTTAGAAAACATCATACAAATATACAGGGGGAGATATACTATTAATTAGAAAAAGAGACATATCAGCTTTTTTGAAATTAGAATAACAACCAAATAAGTTTTTGAATGACATAGTTAAGAAAATAGGAAGGTCATGATTTAAACATTAAATCTCTCTCATATTTCTAAAAGTCCTTAACCATTAGGCAAAGGACCGGAGATAAAATTGATATTTTCTTGCACCAAAAAAACATGCTTTTCTGGAGCTGAAAGCTGCTAAATGTGCATGCACAACAGAATTGAATGCAAAAAAAACACTCTTGTACATATCCTAATAACAAATCAACAAGTCCATCTCGGGTTTAAAAGCCGTTGAGGTATTCATTTCCTCTTAAAATTTGACTTATAATCGATTCTGTCTACTAACAGGAAGGAAAACCAATACTTTGAAAGTTAAACTTTTGTACATTTTTTTACAATAATACAATATACCATATAAGTAATGAAAATGCATCTATAAAAATAAAGACAAAGTGGCTCAATATGAGCCACTATATATATTAGACTGGAGACTGGACCCTCGTCTTATGAGACTGTGACATGTGAGTACTGAAAAGAAGAAAAAAACACATCATCAATAACAACATTGCGGAGGAAAGGATAACACTTGTGGATATTTATGATCCCTGGCCTAATGCTTCTATGCAACATAATGTGCTCTTTCTGACCAAGCTTTCAATACTCCTGTTTCTTTTCCCACTACATGACTCCTGCTCTGCTCTGCTTCAACCTGAAGCGCAAAACTCTTGTCATGGGCCTTTCTCTTTCAGTTATGAGCATAGAATTTTCATACAAGGCAATTTAGTCCTCTTGTCAATTTAGTCACTGGCCTTTTTACTAATATTTACTCCTCTTGTCAATTTAGTGGTCACTAATATTCACTCCTCTTGTCAATTTAGTCCCTGCCCTTTTACTATGTCCATGGTTAAATGACTCACTCGATGAGACTTGATGAATTTCTTGGTGAATCCGTAAACAAGCAGCAAATGTGTTATTAATTAGTACATGATCTCCACTAACCTAAGGGGAAGGGATAAAGTCGATTCCGTATGGCAATTTGAACAATGATGCTTGCAAAATTATACCCAAGGCAAAGTTATATGTTTAGAAAGTGTATAATCGAAAAATACAAGTTTTAAAAATAAAGATGAAAGTAAGTGGTGTATAAAATGTTTTAGATATAGTGAAGTATCTATTAGGTGGAGCAGAAAATAGTTGTTCTCCGTTAAGTACAGTATTGAGTCCGAGTCTTCTGAATGAAAAAACATGCTTTGGGAGAGTTTACTCTCCTTAATATAATCCTACATAGCTTAATCTGGCCTAGTCGAGATTCAACGTGATTATCAGATACAACCAAATGGCTGCAGATGGAAGAAAATATCGAGTTTTTGAGTCTTGTGAATATGAAAACTGGTTTTAAGAGAACTTCCTTTTCCTGATGGAATCCTACATATGGTCCAATCTGGATTAGTCGAGACTCAATCCGGTTACCACCTAGTAGAGATCTTAATAAAAAAATGATTAATTAGAAACAATAATTTATTAGAAAAAATATTAAATAATCATATTAGTGTTAGTATAATAATTATCTTTGACAAGGAATATTTTTTAATTATGTAAACTATAAAAATAAATACTGAAAGTAAGTGGTGTATAAAACGTATTAGATATATAGCAAAATACCTGGAGCAGAAAATAGTTGTTCATCCCTTAGGTAAAGTATTGAGTGCGAGTCTTATAAATGAGAAAATAGGCTTTGAGAGAGTTCCCTCTCCCTAACAGAATTCTACTTGGCTTAATCTTGATTAATCGAGACTCAATGTAATTACAAGATACAACCAAATACTTAATTATGAGGTGTACTGGAAAATACTCCATCCGTCCCAAAAGTTTTGCTTCATTCGTTTTTGGCAATTAATCTATGATTTTTTATTTTCAATATTTTAATATATAAATACAAAATCTTTGTATATGAATGATAATTCAAGATATGTAGTTTCTAAATATATTTTTTTTGATTTTTTTTAACAAACAATAATATAAATAAAATACAATAAAAAGTCAAATGTATCAAAATTTATAGGACGGAGAGAGTAGTTAATAGTTGCTTCTCCATTTTATCAAAAGATCGGGTGCAGAGTCTTGTGAATATATATAAATATATAAAAGCCTTTAGGAGAGCTTCTTCTCCCCAATAGAGTCCTACACGGTTTAATCGAGAGTAATCGAGACCCAATGTGGTTAATCGATATCGTATATCTAGAAAAAAAAAAAATTTAGATACAATAATTTATTAAAGCTAAAAAATCATATTAGTATTAATATCACAATTAGTTGTGAGGAGGAATATTTTTTTAGTTATGTAAATGATACTCTAGAACATCTTCGATGTAGGACACGTTGACTTTTGGAGATGCTTCACTTGAATGATATCTACGGCACTGAAAAAACGAAGGTTAGGGGGTCCTCCGAGTGTTTTCTAGGAAAGGGACCTCCGACGCTTAAGTTAATGTATGAAGGAGAGATATTAACCGAGGTTGGTCATGAGAATGTTACCAAGGTTAGTCGTATTACATCCCAATGGTGGTGTCGGTACTACTTTTCTGAAAGTTCTGTGGGCGATAGCCCTTCGGCTATCAGTAAACTAATAAATGAAAATGTTATTGATGCATTATTATCATCATTATCATTGTTGTTATTACTGCTACTATTACTACTCACAATTGATGCTTGTTCCCCTACTCCATAGTCTTGTGATTTTTACCTTTTCTATAAAAGTTATGGCTAATGTGCAACATGAGCATAGTTTTTCTTAATGACCATGCTTTATATATTAAATAAGTTTGTAATTCAGGGGCCTTACGTAAAGAGAATGATAAGTTGTCATGAACGATTTAAAAATAATAGAAGAGCAACATATATTTTGGGGTAGAAAACATAAGAGTAATATTATAAAGTGGAAGAAGTAATGAAGTAAGTATTACATAAAGAAAATTATTGATGCTGAAGTATCTTATTCGGGATGCTTATGATTTATTAGGTTTCCACAAATTT
>SMDT01001520.1:0-85723 GCA_005392925.1 Aquilaria sinensis | reverse complement strand
GATTCTTCCTCCGGATTGGGTTGCCGAGCACGCCCGGAAGCGGGCCCTTCGGGATGCCCATATCCCGAAGGGGAAGATTCCGAATGAGCCATTTTGGTCTTTTAGGGAGGACATGGACATGTACTACGAAGATTGCCCGCGAATGGCCAAGGAGATTGCAAAGGGGGTTCTTACTGAAGCTTCTTTCAGGGCCCTTGCGGGGGCTCATCCAGATGATGACTCCCTCGCCGCGAAGCTTTCCGAGCACGCCGCCCAGGTGTGTTTCTCACCTTGCCCTTTTCTTGTCTTTGATTTTTTGGTCCTTCTAAGTATTTGCCTTTCCTTTTTTGCCTTGTCTCATTCTTGCCTCTGTTTTTCTGCAGCTGCTGGGATATGCCGGATTCCTCAGAGTTCGGGTGGCGAGGCAGGGGATGTACCGGGCCGCCGCTTCAAAGACTATAGAACAATACAAGACCCAGTGCTCGGACCTGCTCACTCGGAACACTCAGCTGGCCCAGGCTTCGGCGTCAGAGATTGCTGCCCTTCGGGAGGAGTTTGCGAAGGAAAAAGAAGAACTTATAAAGGACTCCTCCCAGAAGATTTCCGACCTCGGCGGAAAAGTGGCGGAGCTGACTTCGGTTAATGAGGCACTTCAAAAGGAGAAGTCGGATTCTGCGGCTCTTCTGGCGAAGGCGGAGGCCGAGAAAGCCGCACTTCAAGCCGAGGTCGATTCTTCGAAGAAGGGGAAGGATGAGTCGAGGAAAAAGAAGGTGAAGGCGTTAAGGAAAAAGGTTGAAGACCTGGAGAAGGAGCTTAATGATCTTGGGGTCGAGAAGAGGAAATCCGACGAGATGACCAAAGTTGGTTTTCAAGACGGGTTTTGTCTCGTTCGTCATCAAGTTCTTCTGAAGTTTCCAGATCTCTACCTTTCTTTCTTGGAGGCCCTGAATATTCCTGAGGGACCTCGGTGGACTTGGTCCAAGCTCGAGCACTTGAACCTGCCTCAGACTCTTCCGGCGCGGGTGGTGGCGGAAAAGGATGCAGGGGCTAGTGGCTCCCGGGACGCCGAGAATCCCTAATTTATCTCAGGCCCCTTCTGCCTTCTTTTTCTCCTTCCTTGTACTCTTTCTTTCTTGGTAGTCCTTCTTCTTTGTAAACCGATCTTGTCTGTTAATAAAGACTTTTTTTCTTTCCTGTAAGAAATTTTGGCTAAGTCTCTTTTTGTGAGATTGTTCATTCCTTTTTGCCCCGAACGCGTTTGCTCAAGAGACTTCGGAAGATTAGATCGGTTCTCTGTGAGCCTTTGTATTTAGAAATTCTCGCAAGGTTTTACATTTCCTATTGTCCCGAACATGCTCGCTCGAGGGACTTCAGGAAATCACACCCATGCTTATTCTGGCGACCATCTTCGCGGAATTTTAGTATTTCTTTTGTTCAAGAATCTTTCTTTCAGAAGCCCGTGTAGCTAGAAAATTTTTCTAACTTTGTACAATGTAAACCCTTTCGTCAAGATTCTAAGCATAGAACTTTTTCAAGGCATCTGAATGCCAAGTGTTTTTTAATTCCACGCCTTCGGCGTCACCGAGCTTGTACACCCCTCTTCGTACTTTGGCAAGAACCAGATAAGGTCCCTCCCAATTCGCGTGAAGTACGCCGTGTGATGGCCTCCGGGGTGCGAATTCCGCCTTTCGGAGAACGAGATCACCCTTTTTTATTCCTTTTGGCCTAGCTCGCAAGTTTATAGCGGCGGCCACTCTTTGCTGGAAAGCTTTCCTTCTTAGTTCCGCTATTTCTCTATGTTCGCCGACGAGGTCGAGCTTGGTTCTTAAGCCGAGGTCATTTCCACTTTCATCAAATACCTGCACTCGTATTGATGGTTGCACTACCTCTACTAGGATTATGGCCTCCGTACCGAAGACGAGTGAGAAAGGAGTTTCCCCTGTAGCCCTTCGGGGCGTTGTTCGGTAACTCCATAGTACGCTTTGGAGTTCTCCTGGCCATTTTCCTTTTGCCTCTCCCAGTCTCTTTTTTAGTCCATCTTTTATGGTCCTGTTAGATACTTCCACCTGCCCATTGCTTTGGGGGTGAGCTACCGGGGCGAAGTGCATCTTTGTTCCGAGGTTGCTGATAAACTCTTGGAACCCTTTGTCTATGAACTGGGATCCGTTATCAGCCACTAGTACCCTCGGTATGTCGAATCTGCATACTATGTTTTTCCACACGAACTTGCGCACTTCTCTTGCCGAGATAGTCGTCAAAGGTTCTGCCTCGACCCATTTAGAGAAATAGTCTACTGCGACTAAGCAGAACTTCACGCCCCCAGGCGCTGTCGGGAGCGGCCCGATAAGGTCTATGCCCCAAACGGCGAAGGGCCAGGGATAGTTTGCCGAGGTCACCAGCTCCGAGGGTGTTCTATGGATTTTTGCTTGTCTTTGGCAATTACCACATTTCTGGACGAACCGTCTAGCGTCTTTCCTCAGGGTAGGCCAAAAGTATCCTTGGCGAAGTATCACCGCTGCCAGGGCGTCGGTTCCGATGTGCAAACCACAAGCGCCTTCGTGAACTTCTTGGAGGATTATTTCAATATCCTCTTCGCCAACACACCTCTGTAGCGGATTTGCATATCCCTGCCGATATAGCTCTTCTCCAATTAGAAAGAAACGACCGGAGCATCTCCGCACTTTTGCTGCTTCACTGGAGTCTTCAAGGAGCGTATTGGTTTCGAGATATGTTTTTATTGGGTCTTTCCAGCTTCTTCCCGAAGTCATTATGCTCAGCACTGTAATGCTCGGCTGGCTTAGCACCTCAGTATATGCTTTTGATTTTGCCAATTCATCTGCCTCAGCGTTATGTCTGTGAGGCACGCTCTCGATTTGCACAGTGTCGAATTCTCGAACAAGCTTCGTTACTAATTCATGGTATTTTTCCAGTGTTGGATCCTTCGCCCCGTAGTCCCCTGCTGTTTGCCGAACTACTAGCTGGTCGTATGGGCTTTCAAGTTTCTGACACCAATTTTTCTGGCCAGGCGCAAGCCCGCTATGAGAGCTTCATATTCAGCCATATTGTTGGTGACATTGAAGCTGAACTTAATGGCCTTCATTACTTCCAGGCCTTCGGGGCCTTTAATGATCACCCCTGCTCCTTGGTGCTCGGCGCCCGAGGCACCATCAACGTACAAGGCCCATTCTGGCTCATTTCGTCGGGACTTGGGTGGCTGTCCTCGGTAATGGGGACCTCGGCAATGAAATCTGCCAAGGCTTGAGCTTTTATGGCTTTCCGAGGTTCATAAGTGATGTCGTGTTCGCCAAGCTCTATACACCATTTGGAGAGCCTTCCCGAATGGTCAACCTTCTTCATGACGTCCCGCAGGGGTAAACTACTTCGGACGATGATGGGGTGAGCCTGAAAATATGGTCGTAGCCTTCTTCCTTCCAGGACCAAGGCATATATAGCTTTCTGTAACAAAGGATATCTGATTTCAGTGCCATGCAAGGACTTGCTCACATAGTAGACTGGCCACTGCTTCACCCTTTCCTCTTTCATAAGGACTGAGCTTATTGCTTTTCTGTGACGGCGAGGTACAAGACAAGAGGTTCTCTTTCGCGGGGCTGTCGCAAAGTGGGCAGGCGAGCCAAGTAGATTTTGAGTTCTTCCCAGGCTTTTTGACAGTCTTCATTCCAAGCACGATCATTACTCTCGAGGTCGTCCTTCCTTTTTGCTGCCTTAGTGAGGACTTTGAAGAATGCTCGGCACCGGTCTCCATATCTGGAAATAAATCTGCTAAGGGAGGTTATTCTTCCAGCAAGTCTCTGCACATCTTTTATTGTGGCAGGAGTTCGGAATTCCAACAGAGCCTTAATTTTTTCTGGGTTAGCATCAATGCCTCTTTCTGATACCATGTACCCAAGGAACTTTCCCGAAGTTACCCCGAAGGTGCACTTCTCAGGGTTAAGGCGAATTCCGAAGGTCCTGAGCTGGTGAAAAGTTTCCCTTAGGTCTGTGACATGGTCTACAGGCAGCTTGCTTTTAACTATCATGTCATCTACGTACACTTCCATGTTCCTCCCTATTTGGTCATTAAAGACCTTGCTCATCAACCTCTGGTAGGTGGCTCCTGCGTTTTTGAGCCCGAAAGGCATCCTGGTGTAACAGTATGTCCCCCCCTCGGTGATGAAGGCTGTTTTTTCTTCGTCTTAGGGGTCCATCTTTATTTGATGGTAGCCGCTGAAGGCGTCTAGGAAACTTAGGAGCCCGTATTCGGCAGTTGAATCTACCAGTTGATCTATTGGCGGGAGAGGATATGAATCTTTTGGGCAAGCATCGTTCAGGTTTCTGAAGTCGATGCACATCCGAAGTTTGTTGCTTCCTTCTTTTGTGGCGATCACCACATTGCTTAGCCATTCGGGGTACTTGACCTCCCTGATTACATCTGCCTCCAATAAACGTTGGACTTCGGTTTTGACGAAGTCATTTTTATGGGCTGAGATGCCCCGTTTCTTTTGCCGGACAGGCTTTGCTTCCGGACTTACTTTGAGGCTATGTTGTACTACGCGCGGATTTACCCCCGGCATGTCTTTCGGCGAGTAGGCGAACAGGTCTTTATTCATTACCAGAAAGGATACAAGTTTTTTCTTATCTCCTTCGGACAAGTTTTTCCCTATTCGGGTACTTCGTCCTGGGATAAGTTCCACTTCTTCCATTTCTACCTTGCCAGAAACTTCTTTCTCGCCATTTTTTGACTTTGAAGCCCCTGCTTCTACAGCTTGTGTGGAATTGTTTGCTGGGGCTTTTCGGGCTTTGACGAACACCTTTCTTACTTCGCCCTGATCTATGAAGATTTCTGCGTCTCCTTCCTTGGTGGCGAAAGTGACAGTCAAATATCTCACGTCAGGGCGAATGTGCAGATTTCCCTGCGTCTGCCTTCCAAGGATGGCGTTGTATGATGAGGGGACATCCATGACGATGAACCTCGCCATTGTCGAGGCAAACAACTCAGCTGGTCCTTTGACCGAAGTCCCTCTCATCATTAATGGAAGGTCGATCCATCCGAGGACGGGTAACTCGGACGGTCCTACCCCGAAGGTCGGTGAAGTGACAGGCCTGAGATCACTGATGGATATGCCCAAGCTCGGCAGCAGTTGTGAAAATAGGACGTCAGCGTTTGATCCGTCATCAAGTAATACCCTTTTGACATCCCAGTTTCCAATTCTTGCCATGATCAGGAGTGGGTCGTCGTGAGGGAAGACGACTGTGGAACCATCTTTTCGGGATAGCTTCTTCGCCGGACTTTGATAGTCCATGACAGCTATTTCCCTGGCCTTCCTTTTCCTTTCCGAGGATGGGAGCCCCGTCGTGATTGTTTGTATGACTCCCGCAGGGGGTGGAGGGCGCCTCTTCGGACTTCGGTTTCTCCGCCTGTCGGAGTCGTAGTCCTCATCTTCTACCTTTCCTTCCTCCTCTTTCCTCCCCTTCGGGGAAGGCAACCGTAGGTACCGCCGAAGTTGGCCTTGTTTTATCAGCGATTCAATATACTTCTTCAGCTGGAAGCAATCCTCAGTGTCGTGGCCATGATCGCGATGAAATTGGCAGAACTTCTTCATGTTTTTTCTATTTTCAGCGGTCATGGCCCTTGGCCTCTGAACTTGTGTTCCCTGCCTCTCCAGAGTCATGAGGATGTTGGTCCTCGTGGTGTTCAGCGCTGTGAAGTTCGGGGGTTTCCTTCCTCGCATTCTCCGGGGTCGGGGTGGCTGGTCGGTCGGATAGCGTGCCTGCTGGCTGGACCCCTCGCCACGGGTGTGCTCGGGCCTGGGTCCGCCCATTCTTAGTTCTTCGGCCGTCATGTGCTGTTCGGCCCGTCGGTAGAATTCGCCCAGTGTGTCTGGAGGGTCCTTGGAGAATTCGTAGAAGAGTTGGGAATCCCTCCGAAGGCCCCTTGTCATGGCGAGGATGCGTATTTCGGGCCGAAAGTCTGGAACACTTAAAGCCTCTCTGTTGAACCTCTCGACATAGTCGCGTATAGTTTCTCCGCTTCTTTGCGCTATGTCGAACATTTGAACGGGCATCTTCGCCGTCGGGCGACTCCCGATGAACTGTTGGGTGAAGGCTGTTGATAACTCCTGGAATTTTCCGATGATTCCTGGAGCCAAGGAGTTGTACCACGCGGTTGCTGGCCCAGAGAGGGTGACCTCGAAGCACTTGCACAAGGTGGCGTCGTCCGCACCGTGCATCATCATGCTGCGTCTGTACTTCGTCAGGTGGGCCTGTGGGTCGGTCCGACCATCGTACGTCTCTAGCCGAGGTACCCTGAAGTCACCTGGCATAGCTGCCTCGACCACAGCTCGGGTGAAAGGAGACTGATCCCCACAAAAAGACTCAGACAGTCTGGCCCAAACTGGCTTGCGAGCCACCTGCCTCTCGACTCGGTCCAGCCTTGCCAATATTTTTTCCATGAGGGCGGCGGCGCTAGGTTCTTCCTCAGGTGGAGGAGATTGACGGCGCCTCTTCGGAGAATGGCTTCGTCGTCGGGGAGAGGGTGACCTCGTCTCGGGCAAAGGGCTCCTTCGGCGTCGAATTTTGGGTTGGTTGGG
Source organism: Aquilaria sinensis (assembly GCA_005392925.1). Classification (NCBI taxonomy): domain Eukaryota; kingdom Viridiplantae; phylum Streptophyta; class Magnoliopsida; order Malvales; family Thymelaeaceae; genus Aquilaria; species Aquilaria sinensis. Next base: position 79,157 of record SMDT01001520.1, on the reverse strand, counting down.
CCCCGTTTGCCCTGGAAGGCGTGCCCCGAGGGGCATATTTTCTGTTGAAGACTCCTCACGTGGGTCTTCACTCCCCGAACTGCGGCGGACTGCTTTGGGGCTCTTTTCCCGAGGGCGTACCGGTGAAGGAGACCTTTGGGTTTGAGCTTGTTGTGGCCATCTTCTGTCTATCTGTTGTGTCATCTCAGCCACAACAGAGCATTGGAAGTCACGGAGGAAGCTCATGGTTATGACCAGAGGACGTTCTTCCTCGGGCGTGGAAGTCCCTGGAAGAGTTTGCTCAGCAGCCGGTTGGACTTCAGGCGCGGACGGGGACTTCGGGAGTCTTTTGTCCTTAGAACGCCGAGTCTCAACGACGGCAACTTGAGGGTGGGTTCCCACAGACGGCGCCAAATGATGTCCGGAGACATCTTCGCTGGAGGACATGGTGGTTTCTGGAGGGACTTCCTGAGGAGGAGAACGCCCGGAGTGGAGGTTTCCCAGGGAGTGGTACCTGAAGAGCCCAAAAAGAAAGGTTAGGAGGTCCCCGGGATGTTTTTTCGGGGAGGAGCCTCCGACGCCCAAGTTAGTTTTCTAAGAGGTGAAGGAAAGAGAGCACTCAAGGGTTTAGTGGCCTTGCCTGTTCGTATCCTCTCAACTGACTGACCAACCGTTTGCAAGGGGCTGCTCTTTGGTATTTATAGAAGTGTCTGGCCCGTTCAGATCGTGACACGTGTTCGGTCAGATCTGCTGTGTACCTTTGGACAAAGGGGACAAGTAGCTGTTTGTAGGCTCCCTCGAGCCTTGGTCCGAGACAGGTTGTGACAAGGCCTGGGCGGCGTCGGCGTGTCAGAGCGTCGTTTGAGGTGACATGGTGCGTCTGTGGGCGATGTGTCAGAGGCTCCTTAAATGCTCCTGCCGTACTCCCGATGTCGTTTGGGCGAGGTCGTTCTCTGGGACGAACACCCTTCTTCGGGAGTTATGTTCGCAGTTCGGGGCGCTGCCTAGCTCGCAGGTTCCACCTTCGGGAAATCCTCTCTTGCTTGCGGTAGCTGGTTCTTCTATCCCGAAGGCAATCCGTTTAATCCCCCGAGGGGGCTGTCTGCATCTTTGGAGCTCTCTGGGGTACTAGGCTAAATCCCGAGTTTGAGGCACTGGAATTCGCCTAGTCCGAGGTCAGTACTAGTGCCTCCCTCGGATGGTGCCAAGCTTCCCGAGCATGCTTTTGATAGGAGGTACGTTCTAGGAGAGGCGATAGTCCTTCGGCTATCATTATCAAATACAAGCAAGGTAAGGATAATATAGTGGCGGATGCACTTTCAAGAAGGTATGCTTTACTTTCGGCTTTAGATGCAAAAGTTTTGGGTTTTGAACACTTGAAGGATTTATATGCTAGTGATGATGATTTCGGTGAGATTTATTCTAAGTGTTCTAAGTTTGCTTTTGAGAAGTTCTACCAAGTTAATGGGTTCCTTTTCAAAGAAAACAGGTTGTGCATACCAAAGACATCCTTGAGGGAATTGCTAACAAAGGAAGCTCATTGTGGAGGACTTATGGGACACTTTGGACAAGCCAAGACTTTGCATACTTTGAAGGAACATTACCATTGGCCGAATATGGTAAGAGATGTGAAAAAGGTATGTGAGCAATGCATTGCATGTAGGAAGGCAAAATCCACTCACACTTCACATGGGTTATACACACCACTTCCTACACCTAGTCATCCATGGGTAGATATTTCTATGGACTTCATTGTTGGATTGCCTAGGACTAAAGGAAACCGTGACTCTATCTTTGTTGTAGTTGATAGGTTTTCTAAAATGGCTCATTTTATTCCATGCAATAAGACTGATGATGCTATTCATGTGGCTGAATTGTTTTTCAAAGAAATTGTTAGACTTCATGGTGTTCCTAGAACTATAGTTTCGGATAGAGATACTAAGTTTCTAAGCCACTTTTGGAGGACTTTATGGGGTAAGTTAGGAACTAAGCTTTTGTTTTCTACATCCTGTCACCCACAAACTGATGGGCAAACTGAGGTAACTAATAGGACTTTAGGTTCCATGCTTAGAGCTATCATTGGTAAAAATTTGAAAGCTTGGGAAGATTGTTTGCCTCATGTAGAATTTGCTTATAATAGGTCCATGCATTCTACTACTAATTTGTCACCTTTTGAGATTGTTTATGGTTTTAATCCTTTAACTCCATTGGATCTTTTGCCATTACCTACTCATGAGGTATCTAGTTTGGATGGTAGTAAGAAGGCCGAGAGCATCAAGAGGTTGCATGAGAAGGTTAAGCAACAAATTGAACTCAAAAATCAACAAGTTGCTAAGAAAGCCAACCAAGGCCGAACGAGAGTTGTGTTTGAACCTGGAGATTGGGTTTGGTTACACATGAGAAAAGAAAGATTTCAAGCTACAAGAAGAACTAAGCTTCATCCAAGAGGAGATGGACCATTCCAAGTCATGAAGAAGATCAATGACAATGCATACATGCTAGACTTGCCAGGTGAGTACAATGTGAGTGCTACTTTTAATGTTTCTGATTTATCTTTGTTTGAACATGCAGATTCGTGGATGAATCCTTCTAAGGAGGGGGGAGTTGATATGATCAAGGAAGGCACACATGGAGAAGGCAAGGACCCATTGAAGGTTTCTAGTGGACCTATGACAAGGAAGAAAGCTAAGGAGCTCTCAAGTGCACTACAAGCCTTTGTTTCAAGTTTCTTCATGGAGAATGGACATGAAACTTCACAAGGAGCTGCTGGAACTTTCAAGACACCATATGGAGAGGATGGATATGCTTGGTACTCAGTTCTGGAGTGCTTAGACAAGTCACAAAATAAGGACACCAAGGACACCACTCAAAGTGCACCATTTGAGCCACCTTAAGTGTTCTTGATGCATTTTGTGCCCATAAGCTGGATTTTTGAGCTCTAACTTTCCAGACCTCTTTTTCCACATCTAAGAGGAAGATTCATGTCATTGGAACTCAAAGATTCAAGCTGGGAGCTGAAGATACAAGTGAAAGCCCTAAAGTGCCCAAAAATGCACCCGAAAAGGCTATTTGGGGGTTTTCGGGTTTAATCTTGTATTTGCATTTTATTTTCGTTCAATTCCTGTTTAGATACATTATTTAGGATGTTATTTAGGCTATGAAATTAATTCAGGTCGCTTAGGACAGGTGGCATACGCTGCATACACAAAACAAGTTAGAAAGGGTTTAGGAATCCTAATTGGACTGGGTTTTCTTGAGTCCTTTGTAACTAGGTTTCCTAGGTGACTTGGGCTGCGAATTTTGCCCAGATTTTTACCCTAGTTTAGGCCTATATAAAGGCACATATTCTAGATGTAAAGACACAGATTTATGCCGAAATAATATTGCTCTTTGGAGAGGTTTTCTCTTTTGTTCTTGGCAGACTGCCTTGGTGCACAAGTTTGCTTGTGTTCTTGGAGTTCTATACTTCTCGTTTCTAGTCACAGGTTGATTAGGGGTGGGGGTTTTAAACCCAGTCTTTTTGATGTCTTGTGGAGCTTGAATCTCATCTTGGGCGCGTTTCATGGTCTTTATACCATAGGGGTTCGCATCACTCTCTCTTAGCCTTTCTTCTCCATTCTATATGCTCAACCTCTTCTCGGGCTCTCCTTTTATGCCCTTTAGGTGTGCCACTCACACCTCCTCGGCCACTCTTTGCTTGGCTTCTAAACTCTTGCTGCAAAGCTAGAGTACTTTGCAGCACCTGGTAGCATTCCTTGGCACTTACAGTTCTGAGGATTTGCCTCAGTTCAGGTGTTAACCCTCTTAGAAACCTCTTGGTTTTGAGCTCCTCCTGCCTATCATATTGTGGAGCATATCTTATGAAATGTTTAAGCTTGTGTTCATACTTTATTACATTGAGATCTCTCTGCTCCAGCTGATCAAATTCCACTTCCTTTTGATGTTTTAAGGCCTTACTCACATATTGTTGTTGGAATACCTGGAGGTATTTGGGCCACCTCATTGATCTCCTTTTTGTAGGTGGCTTCCTCTGATTCTTGCTCTTGTAGGTCCTCTGTATAGCTCTCCACCAAAGTTCTGCATTTCCTTGAAGTCTAAATGTGGCTAGAAGTACCTTTTAGGTGGAGGACACTTCCATCCTCAATAAAATCCTCTCTACTTCGTAGACCCAAAATTTAGCTTATTCTAGATCACACCCACCTTGAAATATGCAAGGTTTCAATGCCAGGAATCCTTCCAATTGGCCCTCATTAAGACCACCTCATCCTGGTTTTCCCCCTCTAGCATCTATGTCTCGAGTTCCACCTCTTGGTGGTCCTTTTCTTGCAGGAATCTTTATATGAGGCTCAGTCCCCTTTACAGCAGTATTCATGTCCACTTTTTCCACTTCTAGGTTCCTCTCTACCTCTACTCTAGCTTCTTGCCTCACTTCTGATCTTACTCTCCTTGCCCTTGGATGTCTCCTATCTTCATCACTCTCTTTCTCATATTTGTTTCCTCCATTCTTGCTTGCTTGATCATGATGCACTGGTTGTTTCCCAGGTTTTCTTCCCCCTGGGCGTTTTACCTCTCTAACCTATTATACTCTAACTTCTTCTACACCCTCAAGTGTTTGAGCTTTGCTTCTAGCAAAGGCTTGCATACCCACCACCAATTGAGCAATGGTAGCTTCCATAGCTTCCATCATTTGTTCCATCTTTTCTTGTCTACCTCTGCTGGGTTTAGGCATACTAACCCTAACATTAGGCCCTTCGGCCCTGTTAGGCTCTAAAGCCTCTTCTGCCTTTTAGGCTCATACTCAGGTTGTCGATCCTTGGGATAGCTGGCTTTACCCTCTTCCTGCTCATGAACCGCTTTGTCTCTACCTCGGGTTCTTATCTTGCACATAAGGAAACATATACATACATATGCTTAATAAGTACAAGTCTACTCAAACTTAAGTGGGAACAAGTTTAGACAGACTCAAAAGTCCAAACCTGCTCTAATACCAACAAAGTTGTCATGCCCCAAACAGGGCCCGGGCCATGTTCACCCAGCGCTGGCCACAAGAGTAGCACTGGAGCCTATACACCTGTATGGCATGCCTATGCGCTTATCGTTAGTCTTTGGTGCCCCCTAAGGTGCCTACCAGGACACTGTTACGCAAGTCTCTAACATGTGCCCCTCTGGTGCTTATCGCTAGCACCTGGCACCCTCCTAGACACTAACCTATGTGCACTGTGTATGTGCCCCAAGGGCTTCTCATGTGTGTTTATCGTTAGCCAAAGGTATGCTGCTAGGCGCCGACCAGAACATAGGCTGGACACATACAAGACACATTGCCAGGGCACTATGGGCATGCCCTAGGAAGTCTACTTGCTCTAATGCCTGACACAAACTTGCACACCAAGGCAAGGGTCTAATGCACCAATTCAAATGCTAGTGCTCATGTGCTAAACAAGTGTGCATACATGCATGCATGACAACCAAGATACCCAATCACAAAGGTTTTGAAAACACATATTGTCATTTGTAAATGTATGTGCACTACCAAAAAAAGGTTCACAAAACATACTTAGTATTAAACCCAAAACATAATATATACATAACCATCAACAACTGCCCCTAACTAAAAATTACATAACATATCTGACACCTCCTCTCATAAAGGCACCCGTACATGCCAAGATCATCCAAACATATGCATAAAGCTTGGTGAGATTACCAAGGACTTCCAAAACACAAAATATTCCAGGAGAAGAGGTTTACATGCTTCCACACTTAAACATATCCGAAAGCTACCATGACCACATAAAATAAAATAATGGTCTGTAACACAAGCCCTACAACTAAACTCATGGTCATTAGGACAAACCAAAGCACATAAGCCAAAGAGCACATGTCCATAACACTAGATTTATCCCATAATCCTACTCAAAAAAATTGTGAGCAACACAATTCACATGAGCTTACTATTATCTAGTGACTTGTACTTTGCACTCATTGAGTATGACCCTCAGTCAACGAACTTACCTCCTAACCAAGCACACTCCTTCACACACAAGCAACTCCTTACTCTAAATTCTTTCCTGAAACACATAAATGTAGGGCATGAGTTATTTGTATAACTCAATAAGGGAAACATACAACATTGCAAGCTTCTTTAGTTAAGCCTGAAAACTTAATCTCCTTTGCTCCTGCATTGAAAACACTAAAACAAGGAAGATACAAGATATACATAACAAAGTAATAACTACCAAGCTACTAGGGTCAGCACACACAAACAAAGCACCAAAGCAAGCAACACACACACCACACACCCAGCCATTTGTCTCGGCCTAAAAAGCACTGGCAAATACACACTTAGGTTCAAGTCCATTAGTTAATTAGTTCACATAGAGCTCCAGATTCATACATAGGCTGGCCTACCCATGCATGAATCCTAGTATTTGCCATTACATAGCTAGCTAGCATTATAATCACATATACCTGAAGGTAGAGATAGCCCCTATAGCAACGTAAGATCATTTAGCTCAAAAGGCATCCCCTAGATGCCTAATGCTAAACTTGAACATAGAATTCAACCAAAATCAAGTAGAGTATAGTGAATCCCTTAGCAACATCATCGTTAACCTTTCAGCCAAGCTTCATAATGCAAGATTCCAAGCTTGGACTCAGTCTCCAAGGTTGGCTATGGCCTAATCTCTCTTAAGTGTGCTTGATTCTTCAATCCAAAATCAAATGCTTAAGAATTTTCCATGAACCCAACATTTCCATCCCCAAAAGCTCCTTGGCCAACCAAAAATGGAGCTTTGACCCATTGCACAACTGACCATAAAGTGGAGACATGCATAATTTCCATGCATGACACATGGCGCTTAAATGGGTATTAATGCTAGTGATAGTAAGCCTTTTTTTTGCATGGTGCAAATTAATCTAGTCACCTGAAAGTATGTTCAGTTGAGCTCTTAATCTTTCATTTCCACCACAAACCTCTTATGCCCTTCAAATGAACACTGAAGCACAGCTAGGTAGGCCTACCTTAGGTACTAGCACATGTGTCCTCTAGGCCTACTAGCCACATCACTTATCTCTTGTATCTGGCTTTGTCTTCCACCTGAATTAGCCTAGGTTGAATACAAAAATAAGGATCCTGACAGAGTTAGTTGGCCGAGGGGCTAGTTTAGCAAGAAATCCAAAGGGCCTTACCTAAGGCTCTAGAAGAAGCCGTTGAGAGTCACCCAGCTGAGGGGCCTTGCCTAGCCCCTCCACAAGGCCAACCTTCGAGGGCACAGATCCATGAGAGACAATCATTCCTAGACTGCTCGGATGGTCCTAATGACATTAGTGTGATCCTATAAAGACTTGACCAGATGGAGCAATGCAAACTTACAATGGGCATAGATGTAGAATACCTATGGTTCTAACCTTTCTTGGAAGTTATAATCAATGCCCCCATTCATAAGGGGTTCTACTTGTAAACGATTCACTGATATGATGGCCTCACAGACCTCATAAACAATCTATAGAGGTATGTTACCTCCATGAGGCTTGAAAGGGCCTCTGGTGTCATCATGTATAAAGCCTTTAGCTCTATGTTAACAGGCACTGCCGCTTCTTGGTTTGGGGCCAACTAGGGGTGCTACTTCACCTCATTTAGGGATCTTTCTCAATGTGTTCTTAAGAAATTTCTTGGAAAGCCGATCTAATTCAAAGATGATGGTCCATCTACTAAAAATTCGGCTGGGCTGCAAGGAGCTCCTAAGTGACTACATCCAGAGATTCAATGTTGAGGCAGTACAAGTGCAAGGGTTATCTCTAGAATTACACCTAGTGGCTATTGCCTAGGGATTGGCCTGGGATTCGAGACTAGCTTGGGACCTCCATTAGAACTCTATATGGGACCTAGTGGAATTCCATGACTAAGCCACAAGATATGTGCACATTGAGGAACTCAATTGTTCGATGGTTCCTATAGACCATCCTTAAGCCAAGGAAAGTGGATCCCAAAAGAAGGATAGAGAGGACTCACGATCAGAGCCTATCCTCTTACCCTTGAAAAAAACTAGGTCGAACATCCTCAATGCCCTCGAGAAGAAGAACCATATCCGTAGTTTGCTGCTAGCGGTACCCTTTAGGGAAAAAAAACCTAAAAAAAAAACTGTAAATACCACAAAGACAAAGGGCATGATATCGAGAAATGTTGGCAGTTGAAGAAGCTATTTGAGGATATGATCCAAGAAGCCAAGCTGAAAGAGTACTTGTTTAGATGAACATTTCTTTTCCGTAGGGAAGAAGAAAGGCCTCGTAGAAGAGACGAACAAGGGCGACAACAATAGGGGCCGAATCCAAAGAGGCCTCGCTCTCCAAGGGACTACCAAAACCCTAGACCCCCAGGCAGGCTGGTCCACATGATCATAGAAGAAGAAGCCTCAGTGGCTTGGAAGAGACAGGGGCGTAAAATTGTGCAACTCAAGGTTGTTGACCTGGTCAGGTAATAACTAGGGCTACTGGATCCTATGTAGCAGTCCCATAGCTAGACCCATTTATCTTTAGGGCATAAATCAATAACTTCAACGCGGAAAAGGTCTACCTGGATATGAGGGCCAAAGTTACCGTCTTTTTCAACGACCTATTAGAAAAAATAAAAGTTAAGAGATCCTTCCTATTACCCGTCAACGGACCCATCTTTGAGATAGGTAATAACAAAGTCCCCACCGTCGGGACCACTGGGGTACCATTAATACTGGTACAAAGAGATCATAATCGGCAATTTGCCTATGACTTTCATGGTATGGAATTTCTTGTACTCGATGTCCCGTCGCCCTATAATGCCATATTGGGTCAGCCGGCCAGGTGCAGTTCCACATTCAAGCTAACACTAAAAGCCTAACAGTGCTTTTTGTGACCTCCATTAAGAACGTAATGGTGTATGTCAACCAAACAATAGTACGCCAAGGTTATGTGGCAACCGTACAAATGCCTACAGAGAATGCCGCCACACCAGTAGTGTCCAAATGGTGTAGGGATGCCCTCCAGGGAAATAAGGATGGCGGGGCTTTACGTCATGACATAGAGTTGATAGAAGTGGTCCTTGGGAAGGCAATCAAGATAGGCAAGGGCCTCCTACCTGAGATAAGACAAATGTTCATTCAATTTGTTAAAGTAAATATAGATATATTTGTTTGGTCGTCCGGTAAGATGCCTGAGATAGACCCAGAAGTCATTACTTACAGCCTGCAAGTGGACCCCTCCGCCTGACCAGTATAGTAGAAAAAGCATATTATGGCATCTGAGAGACGTGAATTCATCAGGGGAGAAGTCGAAAGGCTATTAAGGGCTAGAATCATTCGGGAAGTGCAATACCCCGAGTGGCTCGCCAACATGGTATTAGTAAAAAGAGGAAATGGAGACTGGCACATGTGCATCGGCTATACCAATCTCAATGACACGTGCGCAAAGGATCCGTATCCCTTTCCATCCATAGACCAATTGGTCAACAATACATCTGAATTCAAAGTCCTATCCTTTATGGATACTTTCAATGGCCATCACCAAATCTACATGGGCCTTGAACATGAAGAGAATATGACTTTCACAACAGACGAGGCCATCTACTACTACCAATGAATGCCATTTGGCCTAAAAAATGCCACAGCCATGTATTAGAGGTTAATGAACCGTATCTTCATATATCAAATAGGAAGAAACATGGAAGTCTATATGGATGACATGATCATCAAAAGTAAAGAAATAGGCCATCATCTTGATGGCGTTCGATAAACGTTCCAAAAGAAGCGCCAGTATAACATGAAACTGAAAAAGTGCACATTCAGTGTAGGTACTAGCAAATTCCTTAGTTACATGGTCTCCAAAAGAGGGATTGATGCCAAACTAGACAAGATTAAGGCCATCCTTAAGATGCCTAACCCTCAAAATATGAAAAAAATTCCAGAAGCTCATCGGAAGGCTAATCATGCTAGGATAGTTCATTTCATGGTTTGGCAATAGATGTAGTCCATTCTTTAAATACTAATGAAGGAAGCAGCCTTCGAATGGACAGACGAATGCCAAGAAGCATTCTAGTAGATAAAGGATTACCTACAACACCTTCCCACATTAAAACAGCCAAGGCAAGGAGAGCCCCCAGTACTCTACTTGGTTGTCACCGAAGGTTCTGTCAATGCTATCCTTGTCAAAAAAAATGGGACGGAACAATAACCTGTATACTATGTTCACCGGACCCTTCAGGGGGTCGAACCCAGATATCCCATACTTTAAAAAGCTTATGGAATCTAAAAAGTTACCACCGTACTTCTAGACTCATCACATCACCGTCAACACAGAGTTACCCTTATAGGATATCCTATGGAAACCAAATAAATCTGATAGACTTGCTAAATGGTGCATTCAATTAGGGGATATGACATCTACTATGAGCCCTAGTAGATGTTGAACATCTTGCTAAATGGTGCATTCAATTAGGGGATATCCTATTTCACTTTTGAACCAGAACAAGCCCTAGCAGATTTTGTAGCTGGGATGATGCCAGGCATAAAAACCCCTGAAAGGAAAACCAAAACACCAACTTGGAAAATGTATGTAGATAGGGCCTTAGGTACTTAATGCCAAGAAAAAGGAATCATGCAAAAGGGCCAACTCAACTTTGAAGCCACGCTCAAAATCATATTCCATTTCCCCATAACTAACAACGTTGCAGAATATGAAGCCCTCATTGCGGGGCTACAATTGGCTGATTGGGTGGGGGGTGTAGAGCATATAGATATATAGTGACTCCCAATTAATAGTGAAACAAATTATGGGAATAGCAGGTATGAAAGAGCCTACTCTTTACATATACCTTAACACAGTGAAATAGCTATTGAAGATGTTTGAACTTCTGTAGGTTCAAAAGATCTTTAGGAGCTAGAATACCAGGTTTGATGCCTTCTCAAAAGGGTGGGAGGAAGCGGTAATGAAAGTACTTGCAGAGCCCTCGGTCCACTTGATACATGCTATTACACCAGAAGATGATTAAAGGGAGCCAATTAAAATTTACCTCAAGAAGGGTGGACTAAGCCGAACTCCCAATGAAAATAGGCAAATCAAGTTTAGGAAGGACGTTCTCTCATCAATGGGGATGAATTGTACAAAAGAGGATTCACCTCCATTTTGCAGCAATAACTAAGTTCGCTTAAGGGCCACTGCATTCGAAAAGAGATTCACCAGGGGGACTCTAGAGTACATATCCTTGGCCCACAAAACCTTGAAACAAGGCTACTTATGGCTTACAATTAGAATGAATGCTAGGGAGCTTGTTTGGGCATGCCATAATTACCATATGAACTCAAGAATATAGAGGCTACATTCCTCTAGTGCCTCTTTAGCCTCGAACCTGTAGCCATTCACCATGTGGGGATTAGATTTTATTGGAGCACTCCCTATGCCCCCAATGCAAGTTAAGTACTATATTGTGCTGGTAGATTACTTCACAAAATGGGTAAAAGTAGAACCTTTAGCCTCTATCACGGCCCTCCAAATCACTAGGTTCTTGTGGAAGAATAACATTTGTCATTTTGGATGCCCTCAAGCCATCATCATTGACAATGGAAAGCAATTTGACAATCAACAAATTTGAAGATTTGCTGAAGACAAAGGCATCCACTTGTACTTTGCCCCCATCTCTCATCCCCGGTCAGACAGGCAGGTAGGGGTCACCAATAAAATGATAAAGGAAGGTCTAAAAAAGAGGCTGGGCGAGGCAAAATGTGGATAGGTACAAGAGCTACCAAGTGTCCTATGGGATTATCACACGACCCCCCAACAGACTACGGGAGAATCACCTTTCATAATGGCTTATGGAACCAATGCCATTATACCCGTGGAAATCTCTTGCCCCACCATATGAACCCAAGCCTACGATTCTACTCAGAACGAAAAACCCGTTGAAGGAACTCTGGATATGTTAAAAGAATTCTTTTAAAGGACGAGACAAGGGTTCACAAGATGGCTTTTAGGCAGAGAACTGTCTAAACACACGGCCGAAGGATGAGAGGCAAGAACATTCAAGTGAGGGGTTTGGCCTTCATCAAAGCTAAACTAACTAGTAGGAGCCTAAGGCACGGGGCTTTAAGCCCAAATTAGGGTAGATCCTGCCTAGTCATGAAAAAGCTTTGAGAAGGAGTTTATGAATTCACAACTTTAGAAGGAAAAAAGCTGCATAGAAATTATCATTTGGATAATTTGTCTCCCTACTTTGCTTTGACTACCACAAAGATTATTATTTCAAATTATGTATTTCAATTGCTCACAAATAAATAGGCACTCGTTTAACGCCTTGTGTTTTCATCACATAAAAACAAGGGCTTTGTGAAACTTTCAAGCACTTAGGAACAGTTGGTAGGGCCTAACTATGAGGTCCCCATACTTGCACCAAACACCATCATGAGTCACTAAAAGTTTCAGGCATACAAAAATATAAAACATGAAGGCATTTCAAAATTAAACTTCCCATTAAAAGAAATTTTCTTTATAAGAGAATTGTGACAAAAGGCAAAGGAGGATCCTAAAGGAACAAAGGCAAAAAAAGAGGATGAAGGCTAACAATGAAGGCTCCTAAAAATCATTTGGAAAATGGTCCCCATCAAGATCCATCGCTGATGCATCCTCGTCGAAGATAGGAACCCTGGCTTTCCCCTTCTTTAGCTAAGACTCAAAATCCAAACCTAGTTCCTTATAGGCTGAGAGAAACAAGATCGAACTTCCGAATTCACCTACTTGACCTGAAAGTTGTAGGAAAAAAAGCCTTCCTTGAATTCTAGGAAGGCGGTCCTTCCAAGCTCATTCTCTATTTTCAATATAAGCGAGTTGAGCTTATTCACACGAGCGTTAGCCTTGGTCCGAATGTGCTAGTAGTTTAAGTGGCCCTCACACCCAGCGAAGCCAGCACATTTGATGCGCTTCATAAGGAGCATCATAGAATCAATCGAGCTTAAGCTAGCCTTGCCTACAACGGTCCTTGAGCCCAATGGAGCATACTTTTCCATCAGAAGAGTGACCTCGACAACACTTATCTTGGACTTTGCCACATTCAGCACGGCCGCCTGGGGACCATCCTCATTTTGAGCCTCAGTTTTTTTTTCCAAAGATTGCTTCAGAGCCCTTGCAACTCTCCCACCTTTAACTTCAACTCCTTGGTGACACCTTCATTCGCTTCTTTTTCTTCCCTCTCTAACTTAAGGTCCTTCACAAGTGGCCCCTTAGTTCTTTGTTTGCTACTTACTTCCAACTGAAGAAAGCTAGCATTCTTATACGAGGCCTCAAGGTTTAGGTAGAAGGCATTCTCTCAACCCGCCTATCATTCTACCAAACCATAGGTGATGATGGCCTTCTACCAAAGCTCAAACTCATCAGTAAGAAAAACAGCATAACAACCACTAAGTGAGTAAAAGAGCATACTTGGAAAAGGCTACACAACTTATGCTCATCAACTGGTCTTCTTCCAACTAAGGGGGATGGGCCAAAAACTGTCAATCCCTAGGGGTTCTCAACCTCATTAGGATACGATGGCAAAGGTTAGACCGATCCTCAAGGATTGATTCACTAATCCCCACCACTTATAAGCGAAGACTTGGTCAGGCATAGTCCTCTTTAGTGCTAAATCCTTCTTCTATGCTTGACTCTGCCTAAGGATCAAGTTGTGTAACTAGAAGCGATCATCTAGTTTTGCTCGGATGGCCCTTCTCAAGCAAACAGGGTTTTCTTAGGGACAACCTGTATTGGAACCAGCACAAGGGGAGGATGCAGGATAGAAGGCGCATCCTTCGAAGGCCTAAGGGCCACCTTTTGCTTCTAGGATACTAGTAGGCCTTCAATAAGAGGGTTCTCAAATGACCTCACATGCTTCTCTAAAACGACTAGATGGAAACACTTACAATTAGTACAAAATGACCCTAAGTGTATAAATTTAGCATGGGAAAATTGCTTAAATGATCCATCATGAAAAGCACCATCCCTAGGAGGACTAGTTGGTCTCGCCCTCTTGTGGATCAACTAAGCTTCTGGGGGGATTAAAGGAGTTCCACTATTTCGAATAGCAGCTTGGATGATGAAGCCCCTATGACATGTGTCGTGTCGGCTGGTAGTATGTTGCCCTAACGGGCATTTGCCAAGGCATCAACAATTCCCTTACAACTATTTAAAAATTCCTTGATGTGGCTGCTCATTTCTGCAAAAAATAAGGCATAATTAGATACCATAACTATGCACGATTAAAATGAAAAATACTACGGCTTGGACACAAATCCTTAGCAAATGACCCTGTTAAGCCTTGGCTATGGCATCATTGACTTTAACTAGCTTTCTTTCTTGACCTTCCTCCCAATTGCATGAGTTCCTCACTCCCAAGTATGACCGCTGGGCCCTACTGATCCCTACCCACCTAAGGGTGTCTCACATATATTTGTGTAATGAATGAGGTACAACACCAAAAAATTATTGTTGCCCACTACTCATACCAGCCAGCGGACTAACCCGAGATGTGAGCAATGGTGGCTCGAGCTCTCATATATGGCCAACATTGTAATGAAAGCATGCTAAAGGGTGTTCACAATCTCATAAGGGAACCCCTATGTTTGTTTCTTCACTGTGAACAAGAAGCGCTCATTCTGCCCTGACCATGAGTCCTTGGAGAATACAAAGGCAGAAAACTTGTTCTGGACTTGGTTAACAGGGGTAGTATGGAAGAAGCTGGCACCTTTCTTTAGGTCCAACACACAAAATTGGAGGAAGACCTCCAGTAAGGGAGACACCCCTGCCAACTTGCATCAAATGATAAAGCCTTTAGTGTGAACAAAGAAGTTCAGCATCAGGTGCACTAGCAAAATCTAATAGTGCTTGTAGATCTATTCTACCAATGAGTAAAGGGGGAAACGGAGCCTTGCCTAGAGCTAGTCCATAAACATAGACAATGCATCTTCCTGTTTGCTTCCCCCTGCTAGGCCCTCATCCTCGAGGGCCTGTGCACAGGAAAGGGTAGTGACAATGTCGTTTGGCCAAAAATATTTGGAAAAATTCGTTGCCAGCGTGCCTTATTATGCTAAGTCACAACTCCCTTCATTGGCCCAACATTGGGAAAGAATGGCATCTTGGAAGAATCATCAACGCCGGCAGTAGCCCTTGATGATAATTTCCTAGAAGCCATCTAGAAAAACTGGCAATAACACAATATGGCTACTGCCAACACAATAAGGCAGCAGATAGGCAGAAACCTAGAAAAACCCAAAGCCCTGAAGAAGTAAAAACAAAAGAATAAGATAAGAAGAAAAGGTAAAGAATCCACTACCAGAATGCGCTGAAGAAGAATGAACATTTCCAAAAGAAGAAAAACTTTGGAAGGGAAACTTTGGAAGAGAAACTCTAGTGAACTCTAGCCCCAACAATTAGGAAATAAAAAATCACAAAGTGGTAGAATTGGCTAAAAGGTGAAAAGGGCAAGAGAGAAACCCTCACTATATATATAGGGAAACCTGCGACCCTTGGGTTTCCCCTCAGAAGCCACCAGTATGAATAATCACCAACTAACACCTGACCACTAGTAGCCGCTAAGATAGCCACACCTGGTCACTTCCTTGAAGAGCATTTAATGAACATCTCCTTGACTTTTTTTCAACTAATATGCTTGAGATGTGTTATAACCACATAGGGTTGGCAGGGAAGAAAACTTGAAATAATGATGTAAAACCAAAATCCCCAAGAAGCCAACTAAGGGGATCGCATACTTACCCTCAAACAACGTCACACCTATGAAACAACAAGTAAAACAAGGAGGGATCGCACCTTCACCCTCAAATGACGTTGCTTGGATGCACCCAGGAACATTGGGACCTCAACCCACATTCCCTTATTGGGGGGACCCAATGGTAGGAAGTGGACCAAAGGCCCAAACCTAGATGCCTAAGTGCTGGGCCATCCCTGGTGGCCTAGATAAGCCTTAAAGGGAATTCCCTCCTAGAAAGAAACTACATGCAGCAAATATGGAATAAGTTACGGGATTTCTATCCCAAGAGTGAATTACCCGGAATGTGCCTTGACTATATAAACCCCCCACCAACCCCGAGGTAAGGGATTATGGCTCTCATCTCCTTCTCCTTGGTTTTCTTTGCCAGAAAACTAACTTAAGCATTATAAGGTTTTCCCCAGGAGCACATCCATGGGCTCTAATGCTGTCTTTGCATCTAGGGCTTTAATCTACTAGTCAGCAAGTTCTTAAGGTAGCCTACCTAATCACTTTCCCTATCAGTCATTTTACTTTTCTTTGTATTTTCCTCAATCTTTTTTTTCTCTACACAACCTATTTCTTAAGAGGCAATCACTTTGTTTTTTTTATAGCATTGATCACTTTTTGACCACGTGATCATTTTCTTGGGGCCTATATTGTTATTTTGTGTTTGTGCTGTTTCACATTTTCCTTTGATTTAAATTTGTTCTAACCCCTGATTTATTGATCTTTTTCATTTGAAACACTAAATAGTATCTATTTTCCATTTAGGTATTCAAACTTTCCCATGTTATTTCTATCTTCTAAAACAAAACTTTGTTACTATGATTTGTTTGGTTTTGGGCATGGTCTAGGCTGTCCTTAAACTTTATTTGATTTTTAGCCTACTCCTATATTTCCTAATATTATGGATTTTTTTCCTCGCTACAACGTGAAGGCTAAAAAACCTATTGTAAAGCTATATATGTATATAAAAAATGACAAATAATTTTAATATAAATATAGGATGTCACTTGACTAGATTTGTCATATGACAAGGAACTAGTGGTGATTGTTGATGAAGATGAGAAGATATTGAGGAGATGCATTATTTCATTTGTGAAGTTCATTGGGAAGAACACCTTTTTTTGTATAAGTTACATGGAACATGAGAAGGAGATGTGACACTTACTCTTTATTTTTCTTTCTAACAAAAGATACTTCATTCAAATTAAATGTGAAAAAAATAGCATCTTTTAAACTAACTATGACATAAGAATTTAAGAAACGATAGGAGCATAAAACTAGCTACAAAAAGGCTACTCAATCTTTTGACACCAAATAAAGGGAAAAGAATTGGATCCAGGCAAACCTTTTCAGGTATGCTAGAATAAATCTAAAGTACAGGACTCATGAATAAATGAAACAAACTCAGACAAAGCTGAAAATAACTAGGTAGTGTTAGAACCAACCAAAGATCAAAGATTTGAGGAATAATAACCAAAACAATAAAATGACTACCTATAAAACCTAAAAAAAAAAAGACTAACTTTATTCTATGCAATGTTCTCCTTATTTATTGCCAAGTGTCAGGGCAACCTAATAGAGCTAAGATTATAGTGAACCCAAAAGAAAACTAAGACATCTTGTTGTTTCCTTTCAATTGAAGATCTACCATGTGAGAGTCTTGAATCACTCTTGAATACCAAGATTTGAAGAACATTACATTTACCATAAAATTCAATACATAACATTGGATAAGGTTAGTCAAGCGATAAACAAATTGAAGGAGAACCAACCAGATGTCTGAATCTAGGCCAGAATAAATCGATAACAAAATCTAGAGCACACTAGAATAAATCTAAGGTACAGACCTCATGAATAAATGGAACAAAACTCAAACCAAGCTTAAAACAACCAAGCAATGCTAGACCTAACCAGACATCGGAGGCTTGAAGAATACTATTAATAACAATAAAATGACTACCTATGAAACCTTAAAGAAAAAAGACTAACGTTATTCAATGCAATCTTCTCCATTTCTTTTACCAAGTGTCGGGACAACCTAGTATAGCTAATATTCTTGTGAACCCAATAGAAAATCAAGATTTATTGTTGTTTGCCTTCAACTGAAAATCTATCCTATGAGAGTCTTGAATTACCCTCAAACACCAATATTTGAAAAAAATTTCATCTGCCATAAAATCTAATACTTAACATCATATAAGGTTAGTTAAGCAATAAAAAAAATTGATAGAGAATTAACTAGGTGTCTAAATCTGGGAAGAAATGACCAAGAAGGTTGAGGGAGATGATAGAACAAAATGGTTTGGAGAATAGCAAACAGTGCCTTGGGTTTTTTTTTCTATAGATGTGACACCTATTTTTTAGAAGAGATCAGAGTTTAATTTAATATTTTATTTTATTTTCTTTGTTCGTT
Source organism: Aquilaria sinensis (assembly GCA_005392925.1). Classification (NCBI taxonomy): domain Eukaryota; kingdom Viridiplantae; phylum Streptophyta; class Magnoliopsida; order Malvales; family Thymelaeaceae; genus Aquilaria; species Aquilaria sinensis. Next base: position 61,002 of record SMDT01001520.1, on the reverse strand, counting down.
AATTTGGGCTAAATCCCAAGACAAGGGAAAAGGGAACAAAATAAATATGCAATTTTTTTTGAAATGTTTAATAATATCTAATATATATGTATTGTTTCAAGGTACATTTTCTTTTTAGTATCGAGAAAATTCCAGTCAAGTGCAATTTTAAAAAGCAAAAAAAGTTATAATCATTACACTGATTATGTATTAAATATGTACAAAATAGCAAAAACAAGACATCAAATAAAATATGCTAACTTGCAATAAGTGCAAGAAAAAAGTAATGAAGGTTAAAAAAATGCACATTTCAATTTTGTGGAAGATAAATAAAGTTACATAGTACTATTTTTTGTCATCCGTATTATTACTTCCACGATAGATGGTACCCATCACTCTAGAAAAAACATAGAGAGAAATGAAAATATGGAGTAGGAAAATAGGAAGAGTTATTAAATAGCAAAAGAAGAACTCATATATTTTTTTTTCCAGGAGAAAGATAAATATTCAATCAGACAACTCATGGGGATTGGTACAATGCTTCATGAAGAATGAGAGTAGAGAAAGAAGATGAGCGGCAATATGCATACTCCATGGATTTCATCTCCATTTCACATTTTTTACTACACACCCAGCACAAAGATTACCACTTCTAGCAGCGAACTGAACTGTACAAGTGATGACCTCCTAGCTCAATGAACATCCTCGCCAATAAGTTAAGCAATCTAATTCTCAATCTTCACTTGGATAACTAAAAGCGCATTCTTACCATCTGCCATGATCAGATGTTCAACTTGCAACTCTCTTGCTTTCTAGATCCCTTCCCTTATCACCAACAGTTTAGTGAGATCAACATTTGGTGGATAACAACCTTCCCTTGTTAGGATAAGATTCCCGCATCATTTGTTGGAACCATCCAAGTACTCGCTTCCTGATATTTAATATCCTAAGCATGATCAATGTTCAACTTAACAAAAAACCTCTAGGAGGCTTGCTTTCATAGGATTTTCCTCCATGCAAAAAGCTTACTGTGATACCACATTGCCAAGGTCCAACCACACATGTTCATCGATCTCAGAAGAACCATAGGGCACCAATGGTTACTCTTACATATTGTCTTGAACAAGGTAAGATTTGTTGGGAAATCATTCTAATCATGATGCCACAAAAAATGTACTACATTTGAAGGATATTTCATCTTCCATAAAACTTTCCAAAGCAATAGGTCTAGACAATATGACAAAGATGCTGGCACTTCAGTACTCCAACCAGTTCTTTGGATTACAAAGGTTGTTTTGATAGTTAGTTCACTTGATCTTGCCCATGGCCATACTAGTTTGTTAGGCTCTAAATATTATACACTGGGAGTTTTAAAATACCTCATGCTCCTTCTACTAGACTCTACTAGCTTATGTCATCAATCTTCTACAAATATTCAGTTTGGCCAACAATCTAGGCTATACTCATATTCAACACCTGATGGAAGGTATTGTTAGGTAATTTTAATCAATGTCTTGGTAACCTAAGCAACCATTAGTTCCCTAAATTCTTATAGGAGCTTCATTATGAATCTGCCAACATATTCTATCTTTTATTCTATCTCCACATGCTAACGGACAACTCCATCCTTATAGTGCTATTTCTCCTGCATCAAGAGAGTTATTTTGAAGGAAATATATGATTGTTAGTACCTTAACCCATAGTTTCTCAAGATACTTTGTAACTAACCAAGCCATTTTTGCAACAAGACATTATTAAAGCATTCTACATCTTTAAATCCAAAACCCTATCCTATATTGGAAGAGCCAAAGTATCCAGCTCCTCCAATGCAATATGTTCCTTTTCTCTGAGTACCCCCACCAAAAACTGGAAAAGACACCATTCATTTTGTGTACTAGTCCTTGGAAAACTTAAAGCACTGCATAGGGTAAATAGAAATGGAAAAAGCCATGGATTTAACCAATGTTTCTTTACTTGCATGAGATAATATCTTCTCCTTCTAATTATGTAATTCTTATTTATTCTATCCCTAAAAAATGCTAATGCCTCAACCTTTGATCTGACTCAAAAGGTCTAGATACTTCCCAAGATTGTCAGATTTTGAGATAAATATTAAATCTCTTATCTTATTATGGATCTTTAGGTGTGTTGAAGGGATCTAGACCAACTAGTTGCCACCAACTCTCCCTGTTCAACTCCTTCCACTTTAATCCATGTATGAACCTCTTATATACTAAACCAGTTGCCAGTCAATGAAGAAGAAATTAATAGGTTAACTCTTGAGTGAAGGCTTATGATTACTCATAAGTTATCATATATCTTAAGACTACTTTTTTATTATCTTCTAGAGCTATGATTCTTTTTCCAAGTCAGCAGCTATAATTTTTTTCCACGAATTAATTGGTTATAATAATATGCATCTTATCCTTCATCTGACTATCTCACCCATCATGTCATGTCTTACCCAACTTCCATCTCCAATTCCTTTGTTAGTGACTGGGCAATATATATTATGTAAATCAAATAGGTTCTCATCACCCAAGTCATATGTATCTTTAGCCTTTTGGTAACAACAACCTGCATTGTTTATCTAGTGGATCTTCTATGTAAAAGACAAGCTTCAGTTATGATGTGAACACAAAAAGCTCATCAATTAGTAGTTTTTTAATGTGAACTAGTTGACCTAAGTTCATAATGGTTGAACCAAATGGATCTTTCTGAATTTTTTTCCCTATCTTACCATCAACCCAATGACATCTGAATAGAACAACTTTAAATCTTTCAAATTAGTTCACCTTAATCATGTCATTCGTAAAAGTATGCAAGATTATTATTTGAAGTTAAAGTTATTGTCATCACAACCACACCAATATTTTGGGTTTTCCTTCATTCCTCTATGGTCTTTATATGATATTGCACACCTCTATCAATATACCCTTTAAACCTTTTAGCCACCTTATTTGGACATCAAGCTAACCATTTAATATGTTAAGTCACCCTCAGACTTTTTAACTTAGATAATCTTGAAACCTAATTATTGAAATGAAATTTTACAAATGGTAACTTGACATAACTAAATTACTAATGTAAATAGATCACAGTGAATAAATCATTGAGCTTTACAAGCAATCTACGAAGGTCAAGTGATAGATTTTTTAATCTTTGTAGCAAAGGGATGGCATTTCTTATTTTGACTAATATTGACTTTTGATGAAATCTCGATAGTCCATGTGTTTCAACATAAAGCTAGTATATGAGGTTAGTGTATTTTACATTATTTTTGGACTAGTATAAGTGTTGAAAAGGTAGTCTTACTTGGTAAATGATTTTACACAATCTAAATTATATAAAATATAGTGATGTGCTTGCATCAATGTCTAATCATCAAGAGTGATGCTACCAATTTAGAAATGGGTGATCAAAACCAAGTTTTAAAGAAGCATCTATAAAAAGGATAAGTTAATCATCATCATTTCATAATGGTGGATTGAACCTCATTTCCACCCCTTGAAAGTATGCTGAACAATATGTTATATACTCATCTACAATATACCCTTCTACAATTAAACTCTTAGGCCAAGCTTTATTTTGTACATAGACTTAAGAGTTGATAAATAGTTGCAATAAATAGTGAAAAACATGTCATAAAATAGTTAGCATATATGTATCCAAAAATTGAAAAATTCTAAATTTATGAAGTTTTACCATTCAATTGAGTTCATCTACCTATAACATGTAGGTCCTCCTAACTTTGCTCCTATAGTTAGATGTATTACTTAATGCACCATAATAGTAATGAATGATGGGGGAAGATCATCTCTAGGTGGGAGAGAGTTTCAATTATTTCCACATCTAGTTCCTAAAGCTGACTTAATTTAAGAACTCTTGAGTACAACTCATAAAACAAGAACATAGTGCGATTATTGGTTGAGCTACTTTTTTAGGGACCAATCCTCAACTTGTTATTGGAAGTAAATCTTGTATCAAAATATAGCAATCATGACACTTCATTCCAAATATTTTACACACCTTCAACCTAGTGCATCTTGAAATGTTAGAAGAATAATTATCTGGTACTTTCACTTTTTTCAAGATTCTTAAAGCTTGCTCTTCTTCAACATTTGACAATGAAAAAGTAGTAGGAACGAGAAGATATTTGTTATTATCTTTCTTAATTGGGTGAAGATCCTGCCTTATTCCCATTTCTTGAAAGTCAAGATGTGTTTTGAAGTTGTCTTTTTCTTTCACCTTTAAGTTAAATAACAGTGTGCCAAGTATATTGTTGCACACATTCTTCTTAATGTGCATGACACCTAAATTATGTAGAAGTAATTTATACCTTAAATAAGACAACTCATAAAACATGTTCTTCCTTTTCCATCCTTACTTTGTGTCAACAATAACTTTATCTTCATTTGTCACATCAATTTCACCATCAATTTGCAACAAAGCATCAAATCTATTTATCAGGACATGGGGCTCTATGTTCTTTGGAGATCCATTAAAATTTCTTTTATATCATTAGAATTGATAGTTAAAGGGAAAGAGCCTACTATGACAAAGAAAACAAAATTTCCTTCTTTTTTTTTCAACTACTTTGAGCAAGTTTTAAAGCTAAATGAAGGACAACTAAAATGAGCCTTAACATTCCATCCACAAAAAACACCATAACTAGGGAGATCATTAATATTCCACATTAAAGCTGTATGCATTTAAAAACTTTTTTTTTTTGTGCGTCATATGTATCAATGTCTTGTACCCATTAGTCCTTTAATTCATCAATAAATGGCCATAGAAACACACCAATTTTATCTCCTAGTGACTCTTTACTTGGAAGAAGTTAGAAAAAAATGAGGGGGGTTTTTTCATACACATCTAGGTGGAAAGTGCTATAAGTGTTGCTCACCATTTGAAATGGATTAAAACCATCATTAGCCAGGCCTAAGTGTAATGTTTTGGGGATCTACAAAGAAATCTTTAAGTTAATCATCAAAATTCTTCCAAGAGCATATGCTAGGTGTCATAATTTACCATCATCTTTACTTTCATCAAAGTGCTAGTGTAATAAAGTTACTGTTTCAGATGACACAAGCAACCTTTGTAGCCCTAGTTTAAAGGGAAATCACTAAAATATTTTTTTTTCACTTATTGATATGGTCTCCTACCCTAACGCACCAGATATCAAATAATTATTATCATTGTTGTTTCCTTCCAGACAACTATCCATGAATTTTCTTATAACCAAAACAAAAATCAGTGATCAGATTCTTTAACTCACAATTTGATTTGGACCTTTATCTCCCCCGAGTAAAGTCTACCTTAATGTGTCCAATAGTTCTTTCAAGGAATTATTGCTGCATTTATACATGCACTTCATGTGCAAAAAGGTCTAAAATGAAAGATATTCTACTATGCTTTTAACATCCTTTAATTAACACTTCATTGGTTTCTTCCAATAACTCATAAAAGCTGAATGTTTCCTCATCTAGCTCTAATGTGTTTGGTTAAAAATTATGATCATCATCCATAGTGACCCTACCTTTGAAATGACTATACCCTATATCCTCCATAAATTCATATACATGAAATTGTCTTACTCCATCTTTACAATCAATTATTGCAGTTGCTTGTGGACTAAAAACACCATTTGTTGACACTGATTCCCCCATGTTATCCCAATAAGTATAATTTGGATAAAATCCATGATCTAGTAAATGCTCACAAAGAATTTTAGAGTAACTTGCATTAAGTTAACACACCTTTTACAGTGGCATGGTTGTATACCAATTTTTTATGACTAATGAGCAAACTCTAAAAAAGTTGCAACTTCCTGAAAGTAAATCATACATACCCTATCAATCTCATGTATCCAACTTTTTTTCATCCAAATAATTCTAACCCTTACACATAATTCAAATAATATGAACATCACTAGCAATTCAGAGAACATAATTTAAAGAATATAAACATTCAGAACTATAAAAAAAAACCCAAGAAATGGGTCACATCACTATTTTAAAACACTATAGTCTTGTAATTTTATTTTAACAAACCATCCATACCTTTCAGTACGTTCATAAACACTCATTAGCATAACATGGAAAGCCATACTAGTAACTAATTTAAACTTATAATTATGTTCTACAACTTCTAATCTTATAGTTATTTTACTAGTATTGAAAGAAAAAAGGCTACCCAGATGGTTATAGATGGAAAATGTTTGTTTACTATTTTTCAAAAAAGAGCAAACACAATAATTTGTTTACTTTATGTGTTTTTGCATTTTGTAAAGGCAGTTTAGTTGTGCTTGTTTTTAAGTTTAAAAGTGATGAGCTTCATAGTTTTCTTGAATTGATGACATGCTTGTGGTGTAGTAAATCCTGGTTAGAAAAGCTATATTAGCTATTATTGTAGGGAATATGACATTGGGAATAGATTTACTTCTTAAAATAGTCTCCAAGCAAGATCAAGCAGACAAAAATGAACTATCTAATTTCAGGAGTAGGTTAGTCTACCAACTTGGCTAAATGTGTACAAAGTGTATTCTATGTTATAAATATTTGTATTTAAGTTCTGTAAATCTCATACTTAAGTTCTATTTGTGTCTACGTGATTGAACTAAGAAGTAAACATGTAAAGTACGATGAGCAGTATTCTAAACTGGCCATGTTTTGTTTAGTATGCTATATGTGTTTATGAATTTTTTTTTGCTAGCTTGCTTAAAATAGTATTTGAAGTTTATTTTGTGGTTATATGTTGTTCTAGCAACTAATTTTTCATTGCAAATGACTGATTAGTTTGAGTTTCGGTAGGGATGTGTCTATTGTTCAACTAGTTTGACTGTTAGTTTTGACTTTTGGCTAGAGAGCCCAACTAGATCTAAAGCTATGTGGTTTGTTCATCAATATATTTATAATGTGTTAGAAATTTTTTTAGTGAAAGAGTAAGTGAACTAAAGAAAAAGTAGTATTTCAGTTGTTGTAGGTATATTTAATCTAGATTTTAGGTTTTAGGTATCCAAAATTGTTTTTGTGACTTGAGTTACTATTTTTAACTTATTCAACAAGTTTGTTTTGGTATTTGATTTATGTCTACAAGATTTAGATGTGCTTACAAGTGCAAGAGTTTTACTTCGTTTCCAAACCTGAGCTTCTAGTTCTAAATTTTACAGAATTTGGGATATGGATGTCTTGTTGTTTATGAGTATATGTTGTACTATGCTAGTTTGAATGCAAACCTTATAGTATATGGTTTGTGAAGTCGTGGCTGGTGTTGACTATGATAGTCCAAGTCCAACATTACTTATACTTATAATTTAACATAAATTTCTCTAATACACACAAGCTTGACCAGAGGAAGATCATTGCTATAGTACTATTAGTTAAGTTCATAGGTTATTGTCAAGTAAGTGCAACTATAGTTGTGTTATTGAGTTTGATTTTATTTATTCACAATTTATATTAAATATTCATGTAAATCTAAATATTAGAATTTACTATGCATGAAATTAGGCATCAATTTGAATCAAAATCTATATATTCTGAATTCCCTTAATAACTAAATTGATATGTTTGCATAAAATTAGTTCAAGCAAAATTATTGGCAAAAAAAAATTTCAACATAAGAGATTAGTAATAGAATTTGAGTTGTGCTCTATGTTAGATAGATGACAAGGATGAAGATTATCTGCTTATACAAAGGTAGATAACATAATAATTATGTTATGCAACCTTTAAATGGTCAAATGTTATTTAGTTATAAGGCATTTAGGAAAACAAACCTGACGTTACTCTTCAATCTATTCATGAATAAAAATGTTGCAAAAACTTGTAAAGCTGTGGTGTTGGCTGATTTGGATGGGAAGAAGAAATCCGATATTAATAATGGAAATTTAATTGTTGAAAATACCTCATCCTTGTAAAAGCTTTTATTGGAATTTAGTTTTCTAGAATGATTGCTAAATTCCATGGATGCACTAACACTTATTTGTTTCACCACTTGTTGGTGTGGTTTGACCACATTCAATGCTATCACACTACAAGTTACAGTAGTGTACTTCTTGGTACTTACTATAGTGATGCAGTCACACCAACTCACAGTGCTGCTTCTAATACTAGCTAGATGCAGTTAAGTGGTTAACATGATATGGCATATGTACATCATCGTTTATGAACCGATAAGATAATGTTAGATGATGATTATGTGCCTTGTATGCTTACACCTTGAAACATATGATAATTGCTTAATAAAAACCTTATAAATACTTATATTATGAGAGGATATGACCGTTAGATGAAAAGACATGTCCATCCCAACATATATGACCTTTGAGGAGGTAGTTACGCATCATAACTACCTTGGTTAGTAAAATAACATGACTTTTACTAAAAGATCCTCTTTTTAGTGAAATAACACAACATTCAAAAGGTTGTTACGCCCTTAATTTAAGGAGACACAACCATTAGAGGGGTTGTGACTCAATGGTTGAACCAACACATCACTCCTTAGTGTGATTACTGCCTTATTTCATTTGAAAAAGTTAATGGCTAGATAAGGAGATCTTTTGGTGAACTAATACATTCTTTTATAAATAGTTGCAACTCTTTTATGAAGAGTTATGACCTTATGAAAATGTCAATTTGCCTAATAAGTAGAGTTATGACCTTATGAAAATGTCAATTTGCCCAATAAGTAAAGGTCAGTAGAAGTTTGCAAATAAGATTGTAAACATAACGTTTAGGGAATCTTCTTGTTCTTCTTCTGTTTTGCCCAAAACGCTTTTCTATTGCCATAAGGAGAATTCTGGTTGAGTATTAGGTGTAGATCACATCTTTAGTTAGTTTTTATCAAGTTAATTAAGTATCTAGTTCTTAGAGCTTGCAATAAATCAAGTCCTCCCTAACATGTTAAAAGTGATGTCTTTCATCAAGGAGACTAACACTCAGTTCTACAATAAAAAGCAAGCATGCCTTATTCTCTGCATTTATGTTTAGATTATGAAAATGAAGGTATTCATTCATTGTACACTAAATTTTTTCACTAGTATCAGATAGCCTTGGGATGTGTTTTTTGCATGCTACACCAATTAGGTAAACCTTTATACTAGCATATATGCTAGGATTTAGTTTAAGTTATTAAATCTAAAATCTGTATGCACATGTAAACCTGATAAGTATACTAAGTTGACTAAAAGTTAAAGTGACATGAATACATATTAATTTGGTGAATTTAGCCTTGCATGTATGTAATTTATGCATTTTTTGAACATTATGTTCTTGATGTTTTGCCTTGGCATACTAGTTAGTTGAATTGCAGATATGTTTTGTTTGATTTTATTCTTGACTTTATCTCGATAATGTTTGTTTATATGTACACAAAGGAATTTAGGACAAGTAAACTAAAACGATGAAAACTTCTCAAAGTAGATTTCATTACACATGTAGTGTGGATGTTTTTGGCTTGTTTTTGCATGGATAAGTTGTTTTTATTTTTACTTATGCTTGAAATTGTCTTGTTGTGATAATATATACATATGTTTCTGTACTAATTATTGCATGTTAGATATTGCTAAGTTTCATATTTGGAGTTATCAATAAACTATGTTTAGATTTTTAACTTGATGATAATAAAGTAGTTATCACATAGAAAGATCTTTAAGGAATGCTAAGTAAAATAAAGTTATTATTCATCATGTTTAAAGTATTTATGAAAGGCAAATATAAGAAAAAGTAAACTAAGTGTTTAGTTTATGATTGCAAATAAATCTAAGGAAATTGTTCTTTAATGAATAAGGCACATAGGTTCTCATTCTCTTTAAACTATACATTATATGTAGTATATATATTTTAGTTGAATTAGAATTCTTAGTGAATTGGTGATTCAAGGGTCAAATTTCACACTTTATTTGGGTAATGATTGTTCAAATTGAGATATGTGCTAGTGGACAAAACTTTAAATTTGAAGATAAGAGTTTGTCTAGCAAGACTCCTTAATAGAAAATATACATTAGTTGTGCAATATGTACTTAGTTTAAGAGAATGTATTCTAAAATTTGTTATAAAAATCTTACTTTCCACATAAAATTCCTATGTGCATGATGTTTTATTTTATTGATAATGATAATAATTCCTTATTTCTTAAATTACGGATATATAGTCTTAATGATAAATTTTTTGAGAAATTCTAGCATGTGTTTACTAGAATGTCAAAAGTGATGTTTTGGTAATGCACATTTAGGCTAAGTAAGAAGTACTAGTGTGTCATAATTAATTCACTTTATTTCTTTTATGAAGTATTCTTACAAATCTGTTGAGTTTGCATATGTGGAAAATAATGACGATTGGCAATGATTTTCAAATGTTTTAATTAACATGTATTTTAGGCATTTTACTCAAGATCTTTTGAGGTTCAAAAAATATCAAGTCTAGATTAAATTCTAGAAGTGATGCCTTAAATTTTACTACATACTTTCTGTCATAATTTGTAAAATTTAGTGCTCAAAGAGTATTAGATTCAACCGATTTTGTATAAGAATGGTTTGAGGTTCAATGAACATCAAATCTAGATTAAGTTCTAGAAGCAATCATTTAAATTTTACTTCATACTTGCTGTAATAAAATAGATTCCTTGGAAAAGGTTTTGAGCTTGTACAATTTAGTGCTCAATGAGTATTATATACAGCCCATCTTGTATGAGAATGGTTTGAGGTGATGACAAATGTGTTGTTATCACCATTTCTTGAACGTAATGAGCTAGTTCATCAAAATTATTATAATTATGATTATGAAGGTTAGATTGACGATCATTATCAGAAAATAGGCTCAGAACACAGGGACTCAATACCCTTCAAGTGCTAAATGACTATGCAAATGTGCAAAGTCAAAATGCTTCTTATTGTCAAGCTATCTTGAGGTGTTTAAGTAGGTAACTAGACCATCAAGAAAATGGTGGCTTTAGTTAAAACAAAGGTAGAGTTGGTATTGTTAGGTACCTCCTAAGAGCTTGGCTTAGGCCAAGAAAAACAAAGGAAAACAAGAGAAAACAAAAAGGAAGGATAAGGAGAACTATGGAGTCTAGTGCAGTGGTCTATGTGTAAAGCTGGAAATTTTCAGGGCTTAACTGCACATAGAAACTAGACTATGGAAAGACAGACGGAAAACAGAGAAAGGGGATCAAATTGTACACTTAAATGAGTGGTATAATTAGAACTATCAACTTTAAGTTGATCATTTTGGCCATGCAAGTTTTTAAGGTGACTAATGCCATACTAAGCCAAATTGTGGGAGACAACAATGATTGCTAGTCTAGTCTTGTCTACCACTAAAGAACTATTCACTAGTTAACTAGTTAAACTAACTAGTTTGTTAGCTAGTTACATGGCCGGTTACACATGGGTGATTATAGTACTTTGGTACTTGTGTTTGTCTTATGCTTGGCATTTAAAGCCATGGATGGACTTAAGTGACAAGAAAACCTATGTTTTAGTGGCGGTCTTGTGAACATGTGAAGTGGAGGACTACATTGTCTCATGCAAAGAAATGGAGGCAAAAGTTAGCATTTTAGCTAACTAAAACACAAGTCTTTCGGCCGAAACTAGTCAAGACCATTACTTTGCCATTTCGGGTTCTTTGCTCATCACTTGACCGAGAGTTGTCCTTGAGAGTTCACTCACCATTTGGTCTTGAATCCAAGAAATCTTGAGGGCATTGAAGGATTCAAGCTTGGAGAAGTTTGTTTCGGCCTTTGCTTGCTTGGAATCAAACTTTGTTCTTGGAGATTCAAGGAAGGCCGAGCCTAATCAAGCTAGGGTTTGAGGTATTTCTTATGTTCTCCTTGATTCCATGGTATTTCTTCCATGAACAAGGGATTTAAGTGCTCAATTGATGTTGGATTGAGTTACTTGAGCATGTGTTATGGTGGATTGCAAGTCCATTGTTGGCCGAGAGTGTTGGGTGACATAACTTGATGTTCTTCTTCATTTCCATGGAAATTAATCCATGACTAAGTGTTATTGTTGCCTATTTGATCTTGTGCTAGGCTATTTGGAGTGAGGAACATCAAAGTGTGCAAGTTGTTATGTTGGCCGAAAGTTCAATGTGAAGGTAATTTCATGTTCTTCACATTATTACATGGTAATTGTACCATGGTTAAGGTTTAATGATGCTTGGATGAGCATGTGTTGGATTAGATTGATGAAGAATATTATTGTGTGAAAATGGACATTTTGGCCGAAAGCTTGGATTAGTGTACTTGAGTGTTCTTCACTTGGTTACATGGTAATGATGCCATGAGTGATGTTCATTGATGACTAGATGATCATGTAATGAGTTGGTTTGATGGATAACACAAAAATGTGGAATTGGGCATTGTGACCGAGAGCTTAAGCTTGTATATTGTAGTGTTCTTCATAGAAATCATGGTAGTTAGTCCATGAGTATGTGTTGTTGATGCCTATGTGTTGTTATGGTAGGCATTGTGATTGAGGAACACTTGGGCATTTGAAGCTTGGTTGTGACCGAGAGCAATTGAGGTAGGGTTCACTAACACTTGATGTTGCTTGGTAATGTACCATGGTTCAAGTGTTTAGAGTGGCTAAGTGATGGTTAAAATTTGCCAAATGACCTTAGTTGCTTGATGGGCTATTGAGAATACTTGGTCTACTTGTTGATTAGCTAATTGACTATTGTACATGTACTAGAAATGCAAGTAAATGTGGCCTATTTGCTTGGCATTTTGGAGCTCTAAGTGGAAGTGGTATGTTGAAGGTTTTTGTGTGCATTGTGCACATGGGTACATGTATGGTTCATTATGGCCGAGAGCAAACATGTGGAGTGTGTGTGTGTACTTGTGTGCTTTGGTGTTTCCATGTGCTTGCTAACCCCACTTATGGTATTATGGATTATTTGCTATGGTTAATTATCTTGTATATGTATATGCTTGGTTTCCTTTGTCTTTGTGTTTGTTTTGCAGGTAAAGCTGACAAATGGGTGGTTAAGCTTTGAGTGAACACTCAGCTTAACTAAATAGACTCATTTTTTAGTTGTATATGTATATAAGTGAATCCTACTGAGTTATACTCACTGCCCATCCTTTTATTTCAGGCAAGGACATTTGGCCTGAGTAGTGCTAGCTTGCTTGTTGCTTGTGTTTTGCACTAATTTGCTTAGTTTCCAAGGTATGTGCCAATGTGTGCTTGGCTTATCATTTTAGGTTCATTACAAGTCTTATATCTTTGTTGGCCGAGACTTATGAGCTAAGTTTGCAGGCTGTAGTTGGAGACTTGTCTAGGAAAGCTATGGATACTTGGACTTTGGCTCTGATCATAGTATTTTCTTTCATGACAATGAACCAGGCAATTGGGTTGGTGTTACAGTGTGTACTCTTGTATGGCATACTCAAGGTTATGTTTGACCATTAGTGGTCTTGGTATGTAATAACTTGGCATGTTTGGCTTTTGGATTCATGGCATGTAGCCATGTTGGACACTAGGTAGACTACTCTTTTGTGTACATATGTGTAGTCCTTGATGCCTAGACTTGTGTTGGTTTTGTTGGGTTTATATGCCAAGTTATGTATGGACTTATGGATGGCTTTATGCCTGTACTTGGATGCTAAATGTTTTGGGCCAATGTTTGGCACTTTTATGTGATTAGTTGTGGGCCTTGTCTTATGGAAATGTTGTGCACCATTATGTGTATGTTGTTGGCTGAGAGCATCATGTGCATTTTACCTATGGTTTCAAAATCAAAAACCAACATTGAGGCTTCTTGGTTGTCATATAAGTAGCACACTTGATTGCACACCAATTATGCACTTAAAATTTCATTAAGTGTTGCCTTGCTTGGAATGCAAGTAATCAATATAAGCCTTGCTTGTTGTGCAAGTTAGTGGTATTGGGCCTTGCCTTTGCTGCAAGTAACTATTGGGTTTGTTTTAAAAGCCTCATGGGCCACCTCCCAGGCTTCTCACCTTAAGAAAATAAGACTTAAGGTTTCCATTGATTGTTTGGCTGAATTGAGGAAATTTAGTACAAAAGTGGGTTTGGGAGTTAAAGCTTGAAACTTATAGGCCAGGGCCTGAGTGAGGTGTGACAGGTATTATCTACAAATAGATGAACTAAGTAATGTGTAAGATTTGCATTATGCATTGTGGTTCAATTTTATACTTGATTCTTAACATTTTGGCAAAGTTTTAATTTGAAATTGATTGATCATGTCTTTGTGATTTGATTATAAGTATAAAGTAATTGTTAGTAATATTCAAGTACTACGTGTATGGTTATAAAGTTAGTCAATGTGTGCACACATCTCAACTAAGTTGGAAAGCATTTACAAAGATTTTATATTGTATTGAACAAGATATATTCTAAACCTGGCTAAGATAATTTGAATTTCTCCTATTGTGGAAAATATCTTATTTATGTCCATTCAAAAAGGTTGATTGGAACATACTCAAATGTTAGTTGCGATCATACCTACTAAGATATGACTACATGGCCCTTATATCAAACTTTAACAGCCAAAGGGCTATAAAAGTTTGATTTGTCACTCTTATGGGATGTACATACCATGAGGGACAAGATGTGTCTTACTAGGCAACAATTAACATTCAAAGAAGAACAATGGACATGGAATATGTAGAGGATCATAATCTTAAATCTTGAAAAGGTGCCATCCTAGGTGTGTTCTAAGAAGTTAGTGGTTGAGAATGTTTATCTTTAGTTTTTCTTATTTCGATAACTTAGTATGTGTAAAGCACTATAAATGCCTTCTTTTAAAAGGAAGTGGTCCAAGGCTTACTAAAACGTTTGATTTTTTCATATTCTTGATAATTTATTATCTTATTAAAATCATATGTTGCTTATATTGATGGATTTTGTATCTAGCAGAAGTGTAAAATTGAGACAGTCAAGAAATGAGCCTAGGATATGAGATTATGTGTCTCATAGGATTCTATTGATTTGTTATATGTACCAGATCAAATTGAACTTTCATAGGTGAAAGTGGCTATTTCATTATCTAAATTAGAATTATGATAAAAGATAATCTAGACATTAATTTTGATGATATCCCATTTCGTAAAAATGGATATACAAAGGCCATTGAGTTCGATATATCATTACTTGATCTTTAACTCAATAAAGGATCAATGGGGTTGTACCTAAAAGTTAAAGATTTCATAGTTGGATACCTTCCTTGTCTAATGGAAATCGTATCCATAATGTTCATTTTAGTAACAAAAGTTAGATTTGAATGTGACCACATATTTAGGGGATGAAAAGTCAAAACTTCCTTTGGTGAGGAAGCTTCCATGAAAATGATGTTTTTCATGACTTTTGGCTTTGAACTCACAAAATAGTCTAAAGACTATATGGTATTGTAAGTCACCTTAACCTTGGCAGCCTTTTGGGCATAGGTGCAATTATTCGCACGACATCACACGAAACCTCATGCTAGCTTTTAGGAAACATAGAATCGCCACCATAATTCACAAACAGGGTAAAAACCAAGGAAAAACAATTTGAATCCAAATCAATGAAAGGGAGAATTTTGTGAAAATTGGGGATTCTAAGATCATGGATCGGGTATGTGTTAGGAAGGTGTTAAGAGCGAACTCAGCTGAAATAAGCTTAAAACAAGTGAAAACCAATTGTTAGTATCATGAAAATGCGTGCATGTGTTAAATGTCAAACAAGAGAGACAGTTGATTTTAGTTATTAGGCTTGAACTTGGGTTGAACTCCCAAGCTTTCTACGTACCCGAGAGTGAAGCAGGATCAAAGGCTATACAGTTTGCTCCTATGTTCATGGGAGGCAAAAGTGAACATTTATGACACGTACCTGGAAGGTCAATGAAGTAGTTGTAATGAGAGATGTTGAATTGTCTCAGTTGCAAGGTTCAATGTTGAGGACAGCCAAGGTTGCCTCAAAGTTGCTGAGATTAATGGCGGAAGATTTTCTCAAGTAGCATTCCTTTTGGTACCTAAAAAACCCAACATATGACTCTCAAGAAAAATAATTAAAAAAAAAGTTAGTCCAAAAAATAAAGGTAATAATAAAAATAAAACATAAGATAAAATCAAATTTAATTTTAAAAAACCCAAACAGACTCAATTATACCAGATACAATCCTAGAAGAAAAGTGTCAGTGAAACAATTATTAGAAAGAGACACAAGAGGAAAATAAAACTATTTTAGCATAAAATACTACTAAAAATGAATAAATTAGAGTAAGCAAATAAAATCAAAATAAAATTTAATTGACTCAAAATTTGTCAAAATTAATTAAATATAAGAAATCATGAAAATTGTTGCTAACATTGGCTTTCAAAATGAATAAAAATAAGAAAAACAAAGTTCTGGTTAGTGGCTAAATTGTAATAAAATAAACTTGTAACTCCAATGACTAATTTGCAAAGAATAGAAACAAATGCTAATGACTTGAATGAAGAAATCTAGAAAATAGAAGGGTTAAGCTTAAGTTTTACATGAAGTGTGTCTGGGTTGTGTTTTATAGGCCAAATAAGCTCATGCCTAGTAGAACTAAGACTTAGCTTAGGCAACCAAATAAGGTTAGGCCTTTAGTCAAATGGGGCGAAAGGCCTGTATTTCTCTCCTGCACTTCTAATCCCCATAGCTGCGTAGGCGGTGGGTTGGTGGTTAATGGATTAGGCTACGAGAGAATGGCAGTGCTACAATTGCAACATGGTAAGGCACCAGGGATGATGTTGCTGCAGACAGTGGCAGTAATGGGGTTGCCAGAGTTGAGAGACAGACGAATATCTAATTCGTTTTAACTTTAGTCAATTGACTACGAAATGACTTATTTTTATTTTTATATCTTTTTTACTTGAAACTAATTTTAATTAAAAGCTAATATTATGTAGCTGCAATAATCAATTGAAAATACAATTTTTATAATCTTACTAAATTTTTATGAATTTTTCTAGTTTCAAGCCTTAAAAAAGAAAAATTCATAAAAATTTTACAATATTCTAAAAATTTACTTTCAAATTGATTATTACATCTACATAATATTGGTTTTCAAATAAAATTAATTTCAAGTAAAAAAGATATTAAAGTAACAAAAAATTAGTTGACTTTAGACAAAATGAATTGGCCCGAAAGCTTGGAGATGTAGGACATGCTTGAACTCCACAGAAAACATTCAATGATAAAATCTTGATCAAATTATGACAAAATCTATTGTTGATAGGTTTAGTCCTTAGTTATGCTCCTAACATCTATTTTAGCTAAAAATATCATAGAGCTTTCAATCTATCCTAGAATTCTCATAAATTTTCAGTTGAGCCCAAGAAAAATTTAATTTTGTCAATTAAGCCCCAAATTTTGGATGATTTCAATGAAAGCCCAAAACTTCCTAGGAATCTCAATTAAAGCCCAAAGGTTTACAATTAAGCACAATTTTGACCCAAATTACCTAATTGACTCAAACTTGGCAATAAAAAAAACACCTAAATTAAGACCTAAACAAAATTTAAAGACTCAAAAATAAAATTTTTTGGATATGCCATAAAAAATTTAGATAGAAAAAGACCAAAATTCCCCTAGACATTAATTAACCAAATTTTTGCCTAATCTAGTCTAACACACCTGAAAAAGGACCAAAATGAGTTTTAACTCTTTACCTACTCCTCATTCAGTCAATTTTGTGGGATAAAAGCGGGCCAATGTTAGAAATACTTATTTTGCCTTGACACAAATGAAGTGGAATGAGAAGTTCAAAGTGAAAAGATTGATTTCACAATGATTGGTGAAGTTGTGAGGCAAACGGGGCTGCCAGTTTACCATGCATGCTCTCATTTGGTGAATACGGTCTGGTTGCCTTGAGGGAGCACTCTAATCTTCCTTGAGATTTTCAAGAACGGTCTAATTGTCTCAAAGGTTCTTAAAAGAAGTTGATTATATCAGAGATTGGCGAGAGTGGTCTACTTTTCCCTAAGGTTTTTTAGGGCAGTCTGATTGCCTCAAGGTTGGCAGGAATGATGTGATTGTCTTAAAGATTTTTTTAGAGTGATTTGATTGTCTTGAAGGGTACTAAGAGTGGTCTGTTTGTCTTAGAGGTTAGTGGGAGCGGTCTAATTGTCGTTAAGGTTTTTGGAAGCAGTCTGATTATCTCATAGGTTACCAAGAGTAGTTCAATTGTCTTAGAGGTTGGTGGGAGTGGTCTGATTGTCTCAAAGGTCACCAAGAGTGGGTTGATTGCCTCGGAGGTTGGCAAGAGTGGTCAATTTGTCCCTAAGGTTTTTTAGAGTGGTCTAATTATCTCAAAGGCCATTGAGAGCGGTTTGATTGTCTCGAAGGTTGACAGGAGTGGTTTGACTGTCCATAAAGATTTTGAAAATGGTCTGATTGTGTCACAGGTTACCAAAAGCAATCTAATTGTCTTGAAGGTTGGTGGGAGCAGTCTAATTGTCCCTAATATTTTCGAGAGCAGTCTAATTGTCTTAAAGTTCACTGAGAGCAGTATAATTATCTCAAAGGTTAGTGGGAGTGGTTTGATTGTCGATAATGTTTTTTAGAGTGGTTTGATTGTCTTGAAGGTTACCGGGAACGGTTTGATTGGTTGACAGGTCAAGTGAGGGATTCTTGCTAGTCAAGCACAAAGGATTTTCATGGGTCAAGTGAGATAAGATGCAATCTTCACTCGTCAAGTAAGAGGTTCTTATGAGTCAAGCAAGAAGGATTCTTACACGTTAAGTGAGATAAAATGAAAATATCACGAGTTAAGTGGGGGATCCTTGTGGGTCAAGCTAGAAGGATTATCATTTGTCAAGTGAGAAAGATGGAAACGGCCCAAATCAAGTAAGAGATTCTTGTAGGTCAAGCAAAAAGCATTTTCATGGGTCAAGAAAAAAAAAATCTCATGGGTCATATGAAGGATCCTGGTGGGTCAAGCAAGAAAGATTCTCATGGGTCAAGTAAGATAATACATTATGCAGGTTAAGCCAAAAGGTTGATGAAGGCTTCACCCCCTTAGATTTTATTTTCGATAAAAGGGCCTAGCTGTAGGGCTTAAAGAATGATACCTAGAAGTGTCTAGCTTTTAGTGCTTAAAGAGATGAGTAGGGACTAGATAGATGCAAGCCTAATTGGTAGAGCTTGGGGATAGTTGCCTATTGGTAGGGCTTAAACATGGAATGCCTAACTGGTAGGGCTTAAGGTGATCCTTTAGAATGAGTCCCTATTGGAAGAGGTTATAGTTAATGAGATGACATGATGCATGATGTGCCCATAGAAATGAAACTAGACTTGATGCATTTGTCATTATTTGATTTTGAGACTCACTTTTATTTTGGAGTTCAAGGGCCCAATCTATGGGGCTTTTGTAGCTGCTTTGTCTTGGACAAGAGAATTGCTCAAGTGTGAATGCTTAAGGTTGCCATTGTAGTCTTGTGAAGAATTTTAGGATTTCTTTGATCTTTCAGAAGATAACTTGCCCTAACATGAAATGAATGTGCTTGTCATGCTCATTTGTGTAAACTTAAGCAGAAACTTTGTCCTTATAAAATGCCTAATTTCGTGAGTGGATTCTTGTGTGCTCTAGCTCTAACTTTTGTTTTTCCATATGAACATGGTTGTGCTTTCCTTTGATCAAAATAATGCTTGGATGTGAATTCGAGGTGTTGAGCTTCTTGGCATGGATGTCTTGATGCTGATTCAAGGGTTTCTTATGAAGGTGTCCCATTCTATAGTGACCTAATGAAGGTTCCTTGTTTAAAAGAGTTCTAATGAAGGTGTAGGATTATAGTTTGGTGCTCTAATGAGGATGGTAATTGTAAGGTCTTATTTAATTTGGTAACATTTTTTAATAAGAATGACCTTTAAGCAACTTAGAGCTTTAAAACTTGCAAAACCTAAAGTATAAGAGAATGTGTTGTAATCAACCTGACAGGTTTGACTTTTGTTGCGAGGCCTCATAATCATGGTGTTAGAATTTTCTTCAAATGACTAGTGGTCGTGATGAGAACCTTTCTTGAGTTGTTTCTCTTTTCAAGCTTACTTAGATGTTTAGAGACTTAAATTTCAATTCGAGCTCAAATCATTGATTTGAAGGATAAGGCTCACTTGCCACACTTCTTTTTTTCTTTCTTTTTCCTTTTTACCTTGACTTTTGCCTTGGTTGCCCTTATAGGTTTTCGACTAGATGAAGATTCCTCTTAGTGAGGACTTTTTTATCACTTTTCACTTCAATTTTTTTTAATGAATCATAATTTTTCTTCCGCATTTTTTTTATTTTTCTTTTCATTTTTTTTATGGGTGACTAAAAGGGAAATGTTATGTTTGTCACTTAAGTTCAACATTTTTCAAATGGCATGGTGCATTCGGGTCATGTTTCCCTACATGGGCTACTTTATTCAGCATTTGGGTAGTGTTGATTGATAGCTTCCAAGGCTTTAGGTGCATGTGGTGAATGAGATGTTGTGGAGTTGAATTCCACACCCCAAAAATCACACACCCTTTCCTAGGTTAGGGTGATAGGTTAAGAAAGAACAAGCTCAATGTCTCAAGCTTAAAGTGGCTTCCAAAGGATGTTATATGATAAGGGTAAAAGGAAGATGTGGGCTATGAAAGATGTCCACCTATCATTTAGAAAGACTCACTTCTATATGGATCATCTAAACTTAAAGGAAGAACCAATGATTTATAAGCACAGTTATTGTTTGTTCACCAAGTTTAATGATCAAATTCTTAAATAATCCACAAGCATCCTAGCTTTAGATAATAAATATCTCAAAGCACTAAAATGCATAAAAGCACCAATCCTTCATTCAAGTGTAAAAGGGATAAATGGAAGGGGGAAGAACAACAAATTGGTAAAGGACTCCTCTTGCTCATCTTCAGCTTAGCCTTAATAGATTTTTCATGACAATGTGGCTTACTGTAGTTTAGTCTTGAACCTATTTTCTCAGGTCACCACGTTCTTCAATAATGATGGCATTGACTTGACTACTGGCTTCATGTGTAGGAAGAAGATAAATCACCATACTTGGCTTTATTGGTGGACTGACTAAGCCATTTTCAATAAGGTCTTGGATTACATGCCGGAAGGTAGCATATTAATCAGTAGGATGCCCAACTCCTTGGTGAAATGCTCAATACTGACTAGGATTGTAGTGCTTCAACAATGAATTTAGAGGAGGACTAGGAGTAAATAGCTTCAAGAGAACTTTCTTCTCAAACTTCTGTTGAACCTTGCTTAATGGTGTGTATAACTTAGTGAATTGATGAAGTGACTGACCATGCTTCTTAGTATTGATGGCATTGACCTTCATGCCCACCATTGTTGAAAAGTTAGGTGACTTATTGAACTTAGTTCCATCATCTACTTTTATTTGACCCAAGTTAATAGAATCCTCTATTTGTGTTCCAGTGCTCACCAACACTTTAAAGTTTAGAAGATATTGTGTAAAAAGGTGTTGGTTGTAAATTAGGAGAAGGTTCTTGACCACTATCATAATTTGCTACTCTTTAATAGGCTAGCTGATCATTTGAGAGGCCTTGGCCCTCCATCAGGTGATAAATTTTGAAAAAGTCTCCCTTCGTGATTGTTTGGTGGTCTCAAGATCTCTCCTTGTAACATCCACCTCCAAATTGTATCCATAATGCTTTTAGAACTTCGTGCATGTGTCTTCCCAAGTCCTTGAGCAAGATGGTTCCAAATTCAAAAAACATTTGAGCACTAGGCTAGTAAGGGATTGTTGTACCATTTGAGCCATCAAGGCTACATCAGCTCCTAGTTTAGTCATCACTCTTGCATAGATCTTGACATGAGTTTTAGGGCAACCAATTCCATTGAACTTATCAAGCTTGGGCATCTCAATCTTCTTTAGCACATGAACCTCTAGGAAGAGAAATAGTGCATCCGTGTCTAGCAATGCCTCATCCTTCTAAATCTTTCTCATAATTCCCTCCAAAGCTAACCACCTTTTCATGTAGCAAGGGCATAGAAGGGGCATTGGTGGGCACTTCAATAGATGGCTCATCTTTGAAGGGTTTGCGCAAGGTGGACTTAATGTACACTTGCATGCATGAATCAATGAGAGTATTTTTGGTGGGAGTCTCGAACATGTGTTTCTTTTGGGCACCATGGTGAATTTCATTACGAGGAAGACTCATGGATTCTACATGTTCAACTAAAGCTTGCATCTTTTTCTTTTGTACTTATTGTGTTTTGTTAAGGCTCTCAATGCTTCCTTAAAGTCTTTCTAGCATGTTCATCAATTCTAACCCCATTCTTACTAATGCGCTTATATGTATGCATGTTTAAGTCTTATGCACATGAGCATGTTAAAGGATTCTATGTGCATGTATTCTTAAAAATACAGATGGTCATCAATGCATGATCATGAGGAGGTGCATGTGTGCATGAGTAAACTAGCATGCAAGTGTGTAGGTTAATGGTATGGCTAAAAGGGTAGCTAGAGTACTAGGTTATGCTAGCCTAGAAGGAGTGATGACGTTGCCTTTGAAATTTAAGCATCCGAAAGTTCTAAGGTTAGCTACCTGGGCAATGACTAGCATGAGGTGCCTCTAAGAGCACCTAACTTAAAATGCACTATCGCAACCTTAATAAAGATTTAGTGACTATACTATAATGCTTGATTTTAAGCTATGTCTAAGTCTTTTAGTTTTAGGCACACAAATTGTTGAGGTGGAGTGTGTGGATGTGTCAAGCATATATGATCATGTTAGTACATTGTGCGAGGCAGTACAACATGTGAGGCAAACACTAAGACAAACAATACGCCATGATAACAATAAGGCACCTAACGATTGGATTTAAGGCCATTATGTACATAAAGGTGAGAAAGGTGGGTCAAAAGTTCTCCATCAACTATTATGTATATATATCTCCCAATATTGGGTGTGAAATACACCACATTGGTGAAGCGGTACCATTGTCTTTTGAAGTGCTTTAGAGTTGGAGTTCTACACTTGATGATCTTTGGGGCTAAAAAGGTACACACACATGCATGAATAGTATAGCTATGATGCAAAACACATGCATGTGAAACACCATGTCATCAAACAACATTCTAAGCAAAATAGCATGAGAAACACATAAGAAATTGGTTTCAAAGCTCATTTTAAACAAGTTTCAGAATTCAATCCTTTTTTTTTCAATTTTGGAAAAAAGTCCCAACTGGATTCATCACTGTGAATGGCCTCAACCTCAACAACCCTGTAGGCATGGGTGCAATTATTGGCACAGCCTCACGCAGATCTTCACACTAGGCTTTAGGAAAAACAGAGTCACCACATTAGTTTAAAAACATGGTAAAAACAAAAAAAAAACCCCAATTTAACACTAATTCAACGAAATGATGAATTTTTTGAAAAACTAAAGATTCTAAGATTAGGGATTAGGTATGAGATGGGAGGGTGTTAGGCACCCAGCTCGACTAAACAACCTTAAAACAAGCAAAAACCAATTGCTGGTATCACAAAAATGCATGCACGTGTTAAATGTGAAACAAGTGAGACAGTTGATTTTAGTTATTAGACTTGAAGCTAGGTTGAACTCCTAAGCTTCCTATGTACCTGAGTGTGAGGCGGGATCGAAGTATACATAGCTTACTCCCGTGTGAATGGGAGTCTTAGGTGACCAGATAGGATGTGTACCTAGATGGTTGGTGAAGTAGTTGTAACAAGAGCTGTCAGATTGTCTCGATTGCTAGGTTCAATGTTAAGGATAGTCAAGGTTGCCTAAAAGTTGCCCAAATTAATGATGAAAGATTTTCCCAAATGGCATGCATTCTGGTACGTTAAAAACCTAACACATGACTCTGAAGAAAAATCAAGACAAATGAAGTTATTCCAAAAAATAAAGTTAAAAACAAAGGCTAAAAGATAAGATAAAGTCAAATTTAAATTTAGAAAACCCTAACAAACTCAATTGACTTAAATACAATCCTTCAAGAATAGTGTTAGAGAAAGAATTGTTAAAAATAGGCATAATACGAAAATAAGACTATTTTAGCACAAACAGCTATTAAACACAAATAAGTTAAAATAAGCAAATAAAATAAAATAAACTTTAACTGACTCAAAATTTGATAAAATTAATTAATATAAGGAACCATGAAAATATTTGGTGAAATTGGCTTGAAAATGACCCCAAAAAAGGAAGAACAATGTTCTGGCCAACGGCTAAATTATAAGAAAATAAACTTGTAACTCTAGTGATTAATTTGCAAAAAAAAAAAAAAAAGAAACAAAGGTTATTGACTTGAATGAAGAAATCTAGAAAATAAAAGAGTTAAACTAAGGCTTTACTAGATGTCTGTCTAAGTTTGGTTTTATGGGCCAAATAAGGTCAAGCTTAGTAGAACTAAGACCGGGCTTGGCCAACCAAATTTGGTCATGCCTTTAGTCAAACAGGGGCAAACGCCTATTTTCTGTCCCCCTTCTTTGAATCCCTATAGTGGTGTTGGTGGTGGGTTTGTGGCAAACAACTAGGGCTGTGAGAGGACAATGATATTGCTACGGTAGCATGTTGGGGTGCTGGCCATGAGTTTATAGTAGACGGCAACGGGAATAGAGTTCTCGATGTTGAGAGAGCAACGAAAAGCTGGAAGGGGTAGGGGATTCCTGACTGCTCTTCTCCCTTCTTTCTTGATGGCATTCACAAGGATTAGCAATTAGGATCAACAATGGCAGTGTGGCGGTTGCTAGGCATAGTGGAGGTGTCTAGAGGGTGGCAGTGGTAGAGGTTAGAGGTTAGTGTTTTCAGGGGCAAGGAGCGAAGAACCAAAGACTAAGGTGGCAATTTTCTACTTTTAAGAAGCATTTATAGGTTAGGACGTGCTTGAACTCCAGGAAAAACATTCAATGATAAAATCTTGATCAAATTAGGATAAAATCTATTATTGACAAGTATAGTCCTTAGTTTTGCTCCTAACTTCCATTTCAGCCCTAAATATCACAGAGTTTTCAATGAATCCTAGAATTCGAACATATTTCCAATTAAGCCTAAAAAATTTCAGATTTGTCAATTAAGCCCAAATTTTTTTGTTGATTTTCAACCAAATCCCAAAACTTCCTAGGAATCCCAATTAAAGAGCAAACTTTCACAACTAAGCACAATTTTAACCCAAATTACCCGGATGACTGAAAGTTGACACTAAACAAAAAAAATTACTCCATTTGTCTCACAAAAGCTGTCATCTTTACTAGTCACAACAATTAATATATGATTTTATTTCTTTTAAAATTTATCATAAAAATGTGAACTTTTTACATGAAAATGGAACTTTAAAGATTATAGTTTCTAAATATCATTTTTGAATTTTTTTTTCAATTCATATTAATATAAATATATTTAAGTTTGAGTTAAGGTTGAAAGTTAAGTTATAAAAATTCATTTTAAAACACTCGGGACTCGTCCCGGCTATTTAGGATGCAAAATTACCATTTTGCCCCTGAACTTCATTCAGTGATTTATTTTTCTCAAAACTTAGTGAACTTTGCTAAACTTCTCAATTCTTGCTATGTAAACTTGAATTAAGGTTCTAGACTTAATTTAGATCACCTTACCTTCCTCAATTTCGCTTCCCACTAGAAGGGCCATAACACTTAGTGGTAGTTTGCCATTAAACTATCATAGTAGCATTTTTTGCATCCTTGTTGTTTAGATTTCATGAAAAGGTAAAGCCTAGATATAACTATTCAAATTTAATAGATAAAAATAAAGTTGGAGTTAGTTTCATGAACTAGTTAGGTTAACTTCATCTCAATGTCTCTTATTAGTACTAAGATAGGATAAGTTACACTACATATGTGCAGCACATGTTCATCACATATGTGCATATACTTAAATGAAATAATTGCATTCCATGTGTGCTAGATATATCCATCATATATGTAGCTTATATCATAACCAAAATCAAATATATGCCCAAACATATGTTGAAGGTTGGGTTTCTCACACAAAAAACATGCCTTTGTTCTTGGAGGTTGAACAAGGATGAAATAGATAAAGTATTGAGTGTATGTCATTACTTAAATTACTCACATGTGACTCAATAGAAACTAACATCAAGTAGGAGACACATAATACAACTTTGACAACTTTAGCATAAAGGTTATCTTGATCTAAACCATTTGTTTGAGATCAAGGTAAGGTGTTAGTTACACCATGCTTATACGCCCACACGTACATCCTAACCTATGATTATATGGCATTTACATGTACACCTTAACACATGAGATAATTACTTAATAACCACCCTATAATTACTCACATTATGAAAGGATATGACCTTTACATCAAAGGACATGCCCATCCCAGCATAGAGGACCATCCAAGAGGTAGTTACTATATGCTATAACTACCATGGTTAGTGAAATAATATGACAGTTTGTGAAGGGTCATAGTTAGTGAAATAACATCCCCACATTTCAAATCGTGTTCCATTTAGCAAGATTTTAAGCTTTAGAGGCATTGCATGGCTTTTAACCCAGTCGTGTATGAAACCGTGTTTGTCTATATTTTAGGGATTTTCATGTTTTTTTTAGGAGAATTTTTAGAGGAAAAAATGAGAGCAATAATTAAGCCTAATTGGAACACTTGGTGAAAGCAGTTGTAATGCTCTTTAATCTGAAAGTAGCCCTCAGATTTTCAGGCTTTTTCTTAAATCACCCATGAACTAACTTTTAGTTTAGGCCGATCTTCTAGCTATTAAAAGTCATGCCCAACTAGCTCAATAGTGACTTAATTGAAAATTGACCTAAACATCAATGGCTTAATTTCTCATTTAGCTCCCAAATTATCTAAAATCAAATTATTTGACCCCTACCCTATACTACAGTTGGTTCTCAAAGAATTTTTAAAATTTAAAAATTATAGCACTACTAGAAAGGAAAACAAAATGATTTTTTTCCAATGGCTATTTTTGACCGAGAGATGTTCGAACTTAAGTTTTGTGATCAAAATTTTGTTGATTATTTCCATGTTAGAAATTTGTTTATGACAGCTAATTGTTAAAAATTTGATCATAGGCAAGCCGGCATTGAAAAAAATTCTAACACAGCAACGTCTATTAGGAATTTTTAACTGTAATGCCCATCAAAAGTTTTATAGGCATCTCGACCATAAGAATTTACAATGGATGGTTCGACTATCAAAATTTTCGATGGATAGTCGTTAGAAGTTCCAATAGTTGACTATCAAAATTCTCCTTTTACAAAAAGAAGTTATGAAATCTTGAGAAAGAAGCAAAGAAGAAGAATGATATGGCAAGAAACAGAGGGAAAGAAGAATAAGAAGAAGAAGGAGAAGTCGAATTTGATGAGAAATAGAAGAAAGAGGAAGAAGAAGAAAAAAAGTAGAAGATTGCGGGAAAGATAAGGACTAAAGAAAAAGAAGACAAATATAATGATGATGACAAGGAAGAGAGGGAAGGAGGAAAAAGAGGAAGGGGAACAAGAAAAATTAAGATTTGGATTAGGAGGAAGTGAACTTTGTGAGGAAGAAATGAAGAAGTAGGATGAGTGAAAGTAAATTAGAGAGAAGCTCTGACCTCTCTCTAGAACTAAGGTTCTCGGCATCTTTGCCGGATCTGAACCTTTGAAACAGTGACGATGGGATGACATCAACAGAACTTGCGTGGTGGGTGAGGTCGAGGGAATCGGAAAACTGGTGAGCGATTGATGGCCACTGGAGGGATTCCGGACGATCATGATCTAGATGAGAATTCTGAGTTCACCTTGGCGGCGATTGAAGGATTTTGTCTGAAAGAAATGGATGAAACGAGTTTTCAGACATCTGTCTCAAATACAAAGTCCTGGGCTCATATTGTTAAGGAAGAGGTTGGGCTGGAGCACTTGAAGTTGTGTCAAACAACCAATTCTGAGCTTTATTACTATGATGATGAACCTAAAGAGACCGTGGTGTTGAGTGACAAGGATATTGATGCGAGCTACAACAAATGGCACCTCACCCTTGTCGAGACTGTTATTGGGACCAAAGTATCCATAGAAAACATGAGGAAATTCGTTAAATTGCAACAGAAACATGTGATGACTCCAATGATAACTAAATTACAATCAGGGCTTTTCTTATTTAGCTTCCATTTTTCCATGGATATGTTGAAAATCTTGGAAGGAAATATGAATTTCATTTTTGGAAAGCCTTTTTGATAGTCGAAGTCCCCATCACCCTCCGGGCCCCCAGACTCGGACAAAGTACCAACCTCGGGAGAGAAACTACCTGCCACAGAAAGAAGGATGTTCGACCACCCTAATCCGACCTCGGCAATCCTCCGTTCCAGGAAACAACAGTGCCAACCTCGGGGGGATGATTAAACCATCCTCGGAAGTGGGGGTATCCCTGAGAAAGACCACCCTTGGGAAACTTACTCCTGTGATACTAGAGTTACCTCGGAATGTACGACAGGAGCAATTAAGGAGCCTCTGACACATCCCCAACACGCCGCCCCTAGACACGTTCTGACATGCCGCTTGCAGAGACACCCTAGTATGCCACTCTCGGGTTGCCTAGGCTCTTAGCTAGGCGGCCTATGATCGGCTGGGTGTCCCCTTGCTCCCTGAAGACGTGGATCGCATCCCACTGAACACGTGTCACGATCTAGGACGGTCACATGAGGAGAACTACTACTGTTCACTCCTCTATAGATACTCGGTAAACACCCCAGGTAAAGTGGTGGAGCACTAGAGACCATACTTCTCCACTCTCTATCACCTCCATATCTCCTGAGTACTGACTTGGGCGTCGGAGGCTCCTCCCTGGAAATGCACTCTGGGGATCTCCTAACCTTTGTCTTCCAAATATTTCAGGTACCCTCCCCTGGGAAATCTCTTCCTTAGGTGCTCTCCTCCACCGAAAGTCCCCCTCACTCCTACCATGTCACATGACGAAACTGCTGCCGGGCACCATTTGGCGCCATCTATGGGAACTCTTTCCCATGTCCCCGTCGTAGAGACTTGGTGCTCGAAGGACAAAGGGATTCCAAGATCCCCCTCTGCGCCCGAGGCTCAGCCGGCGACCACTACGCTTGTGGTAGAGACTTCTGTGCTAAAGGATGACTGCCTTGTAACGGTGACGATGGGCTTCCTACGAGACTTCCAACGCCCAATCGTCGCCGAAATGACTCAACAGCTTGACCAAAGGTTGCCCCAACCTCTTCTGCTCTGAAGGGCCTCGCCCCTGGCTGCTCGTCGGGAAAGGAGTTCAAGGTCCACCCACCGAAGTTCAGGGAACGGGGACTCCCTTGATGCCTCCTCAACAGAAAATGAACCCGTTACCGAAGGGGAGCCCCAAAAGAGACTAGGGCCTCCTGCCAACAGAGTGCGTCCCCCTACCGAAGGTCCCCGTCTCCTCCCCGTCGAAGTCGTTCCCCAAGGAGAAAGAGGAATTCGCCATTACCGGTGAACACGTGGCAGCAAGGAGAAGTCAACACGGCTGTCCTTATGGAAAAAATCCTGGGGAGACTGGAGAAGGTCGAGAGACAAATCTCCTGAAAACCAGTCTAGTGGAGGCTGTCTGACTCTTACACCGAAGAGGAGTCACCTTTCGTGCGCGAGGTGGTGGAGGCACCCATGCCCAGTGATTTCAGGGTACCTCGCCTAGAAACCTATGACGGGCGAAGTGACCCTCAGGCGCACTTGATGAAGTACAAGTGAAGCATGGTACTCCATGGTGCAGATGACGCTACGCTCTGTAAGTGCTTCGAAGTAACACTTTCGGGTTCGGCAACAGCATGGTATAACTTTCTGGCTCACGGAAGCTTGCTAAGCTTTCAAGAGCTATCCACTGCCTTCACTCAGCAGTTCATCGGTAGCAGACCAACTGCCAAAATGCTAGTACAAATGTTCAACATAGCTCAGCGACAGGGGGAGACCATTCACGACTACGTTGAGAGGTTTAACCGAGAAGTGCTGAGCGTGCCCGAATTTTGACCAGAAATCCGCATCCTTGCAATGGTCAGGGGACTTCGGAAGGACTCCCAACTGTTCTATGAGTTTTCCAAAGACCCCCTAGAAACTCTTAGGGAGTTCTATAGGAGGGCCGAACAGCATATGACGGTCGAAAAAGTCAAGATGGGAGGACCCAAAGGAGAACACCCTCACACCGAAGGGCCCAGCCATCAGCCTTGACATCAGAACGAGGGAGAAAGGCCCCGAAAGCAGAAGGGGAAAAGGCCCATGACATTCACCCCCTTGAACACCACAAGAGCTAGCATCCTTATGGCGCTAGAAAGGCAAGGGAGCACAGTCCCAAGACCAAAGGCCATGACCTCGGAAAACAAAAGAAACATGAAGAAATTCTGTCAGTTTCACCGGGACCATGGCCATGACACTGAAGATTGTTTCCAGCTGAAGAAATATATCGAGTCCCTAATCAAACAGGGTCAACTCCGTCGATACTTGCGGATGCCTTGCCCAAAAGAAAGGAAGGAAAAACAAAGGATGGGGGACGACGAAGAATATGACTTGGACAGACGTCGGGACCAAAGTCCTAAAAAAAAGCTGCCACCATCAATAGGGGTTATCCAAACCATCACTACCGGGATACCCTCGGCTAAGAGAAAGAGGGAGATAAGAGAAATCTCCGTAATGGAGTACGGGAACTCCCCAAGTAGACTCACTCGTAGAGATGGGTCTACAATAAAGTTCCCCCAAGACGATCCACTCCTTGTCATGGCAAGGATAGGAAACTGGGATGTGAAAAAGGTACTCCTCGATGATGGCACAAACACCGATGTCATCTTTTTTCATCTGCTGACTAAGTTAGGCATTCCGAGAAGTGATCTCAGCCCAGTCAGCTCCCCTACCTTCTGCGTTGGACCTTTCAAACTTCCAGTCCTCGGATATATCGACCTGCCTTTGATGCTGAATAGGTCTCACCCCATAGCCAGGAAGAGTTAATTGCCTCCAACAGGACGAGATTTATAGTCATTGATGTGCTGTCAGCTTACAATGCTATCCTCAGAAGGTAGACTCAGGGCAACTTCCACATTCGCCTGGACGTAAAGTACTTAACGGTCACCTTCGCTACCAAAGACGGAGACGCAGAGATTTTCATTGACCAAGCCG
Source organism: Aquilaria sinensis (assembly GCA_005392925.1). Classification (NCBI taxonomy): domain Eukaryota; kingdom Viridiplantae; phylum Streptophyta; class Magnoliopsida; order Malvales; family Thymelaeaceae; genus Aquilaria; species Aquilaria sinensis. Next base: position 29,945 of record SMDT01001520.1, on the reverse strand, counting down.
AAGTCAGAAAGGTCTTCACAAGGGCTAGACAAAGCCCAACAAAGATCCAAGTACAGACTTCGGCAAAACCAAAAATGGTCTCAATGGACGAGGAAACAATAGAGGAGGAAACTAAAAGCCTCGAAAAATAAAAATAGAGGATGTAGAGTTGACCCCTGGCCGAAACACCCGAATCGGGAAAAAACTGGCCGAGGAAGACAAAAAGAGGCTTGTATCCTTCTTGTGTATGAACAAAGATCTATTTGCCTACTCACTGAAGGATATGCCTAGGGTCGACCCCAGCATAATTCACCACAATCTTAGAGTGCAACCAAATGCCAGACCAGTTTGGCAGAAAAAACAGAGTTTATCGGCTCATAAGAATTCCTTTGTTAAAGCCGAAGTTAATCGCCTCATTGAGGTCGGGGTAATAAGAGAGGTAAAATACCCCGAATGGCTCAGTAACGTGGTTATTGCCACAAAAGAGGGTAGTGAAAAACTTCGAATGTGCATCGACTTCCGAAATCTGAATGACGCCTGCCCAAAAGATTCTTACCCTTTGCCAGCCATAGACAAGCTGGTAGATGCAACCGCCGAATACGGGCTTCTCAGCTTCCTCGATGCCTTTAGCGGATATCATCAAATTCGGATGAACCCCGAGGACGAAGAAAAAATAGCCTTCATCATGGAAATGGGCACCTACTGCTACGTCAGAATGCCCTTCTGGCTTAAAAATGCAGGGGCCACCTATCAAAGGCTGATGAACAAGGTATTCGGTTCACAGATTGGGAGAAATATGGAAGCATACGTTGATGATATGATAGTCAAGAGCAAAATGCCTGGTAATCATATCACCAACCTAGCCGAAACCTTCCAACATCTTCGAGAGTTCGGCGTACGTCTTAATCCCGAAAATATGTGTTCGGAGTAAGTGCAGGAAAGTTTATCGGGTTTATGGTATCAGAAAGGGGGATAGACGCTAACCCTGAAAAAGTCAAAGCCCTGCTAAATTTCCGAATACCTACATCCATTAAAGACATACAAAGACTTACTAGAAAAATCACCTCCCTTAGTAGATTCATTTCCAGGTACGGCGACCGATGTCGTACATTCTTCAAAGTACTCACCAAAGTCCCCAACGGCGATGACACCTCCGGGACCCAGGAGCATCCATGGAACACAGAATGCCAGAAAGCTTGGGATGAGCTTAGAAGCTACTTGACCCACCTGCCAACACTACGGGAACCTCGGGAGGGAGAGCCTCTCATCCTGTACCTCGTGGTCACTGAAAAAGCAGTGAGTTCGATCCTAGTAAAAGAAGAAGGTGGGAGGCAATGGCCGGTATATTATATAAGCAAGTCCCTACATGATGCTGAGACCAGATACCCATTGCTCTAAAAGTCTATCTACGCCTTAGTACTCGCAGGCAGAAGATTGTGACCCTACTTTCAAGGACACGCCATCACCGTCCGAAGTAACCTGCCCTTACGCGATGTGATGAAAAAAGTGGAGCATTTGGGAAGATTATCAAAATGGTGCATCAAACTCGGAGAATACGACATTACTTACGAACCTAGAAGGGAAATAAAGGCCTAGGCACTGGCAGACCTCATCGCCGAAATCCCTGAGAACAAAAGTGCTGAAGCCGTCGTGGAGGACGGAACAGAGGCTGATCCAGAATGGAAGCTCTTTGTCGATGGAGCGTTAGGCGCAGAGCATCAGGGAGCTGGAATAGTCCTTTGGGGGCCCGAAGGCATGGAAGCCTCTAAAGCAATCAAGTTCGATTTTAATGTTACCAATAACATCGCCGAGTATGAGACCCTCATAGCCAGACTAAAGATGGCCAGAAAAGTCGATGTAAAAAACCTTATGGCCCACAGTGATTCACAGTTAATAGTCCGGCAGACGAATGGAGAGTACACGGCAAAGGATCCGACCTTGGCAAAATATCACGACCTTGTCCAAAAAATCATTGGAGATTTCAACTCGGTACACATAAAGAACGTGCCCCAAAGTGATAATACCCAAGCCGACGCCTTGGCCAAATCCAAGGAACCCACCGAAGTGCTGAAGCAGCCCAGTACAGAATTAATGTGCATAGAAACCTCGGGGGAAGGATGGAAAGACCCCATCAAGAAATATCTAGCAACCTCGGAATTCCCTGAGGACCCTAAAGAGGCCACAAAAGTACGGAAGCGCTCGAGAAGGTACTTTCTCATTGGAGAAGAACTATACAGGCAAGGGTATGCGAGCCCCTTACAAAAATGTGTAGGCGAAGATGATGTCAGAACAATACTTGAAGAAGTCCACGAAGGAGCGTGTGGCTCCCATATAGGAATAGATGCCCTTGTTGAGGTACTACTCCGCCAAGGTTACTTTTGGCCTACCTTGAGGAAAGATGCAAGGCAGTTTGTCCGAAGATGTGACAATTTCCAAAGGCATGCCAACATCGAAAAGCTACCTTCGGAAAGAATAAACTCAGCAGATTATCCTTGCCCCTTTGCCATATGGGGTATTGATCTCATCGGATCTCTCCCAAATGCTCCCGGTGGGATAAAGTTCTACATTGTCGCAGTGGACTACTTCACTAAGTGGATTGAAGCAGAACCACTGGCATCAATCTCGGGAAAGGATGCGCAAAAGTTTGTATGGAAGAACATCATATGCCGATTTGGCATACCGAGGGTAATAGTGGCCGACAATGGAACTCAGTTTACGGATAGAGGATTCTAGGAATTCATGGCTGACCTCGGCATAAAAATGCATTGCTCCAGTAGCCCACCCTCAAAGTGACGGGCAAGTCAAAGTATCCAACAGGACAATAAAGGATGGCTTGAAGAAAAGACTAAAGGAGGCAAAGGGGAAATGGCCAGGAGAGCTCCCGAGTGTGCTGTGGAGCTACCGTACGACCCCCCGAAGAGCTGTGGGGGAAACTCCCTTCTCGCTCATGTACGGGATAGAGGCCATTATCCCCATTGAGGTCATACAGCCTTCGGTAAGAATACAAGTGTTCGACAAGGGAGGAAATGATCTCGGCTTGAGGACAAAACTGGACCTCGCCGAGGGGCACCGCGAAATGGACGAACTAAGAAGGAAGGCTTTCCAACAAAGAATAGCTCACGCTGCTAACTTACACATAAGAAGAAAAGAGATAAAAAAATGAGACCATGTTATCCGAAAGGCCGAATTTGATCCACAAAGGCCATCAGAAGGGGTACTTCGGGCAAACTAGAGTGGACCTTATTTGGTCCTTGACGAAGTTCGCCCAGGGGTCTACAAATTGCGTGATACCGAGAGAGTATAGTTGAAAAATACTTGGCATTCAGACTCTCTGAAAAAATTCTATACTTAGACATTTTTTCAAAGAAAACTTGTAACTACTCCTCCCTGAAGTCATCAATGAAAATACATGCTGAATATGGCCGCGTTACTGGAGAAATGTTCCTTAATGGTTTTCCTTTTGGAAAAACTCCTTGATGGAGTCTAAAAACTTGGCAGAATACGTAAAAAGTCTAAGATGACTCTTTTTGAAAATATAGGTGCAGGTGTCCGCCAAAGATGCATACTTAGAATTACATTAACTTCTGATGACTTGCATTCGGAAGAAAGAATGGAGATTGGAGAAAAAATCTTCATTAAAAATCTTAAGGCAAAAAAGTACAAAGCAGCAGGAGTACAAGAAAGAAAGAAGAAGCCTATGGCCGAGCACGGGCATCCGGTGTCTCTTCAGCATTATCATCTTTAGATTGCTCAATCGGAGGCACGGGCACAACCGGGGGGAGATTGAGAAACTCAATCGTAGACCATGTCCCCCTAGGCTCTTTGGGGAAGTCTAGGGCAGATAGGTAAGAGAGGTCAAGATCAACATGCCGAGCAAGGACCTAGTGCGCGCCAAGCAGAAGCCGTCTTGGTAAGACAACTTCGACATCTGCTCGGTCTGATCCTTCTTGGCACTAAGAGCCGCCAGCTTGGCCTTAAGCGCCTCAATCTTCTCCTCCAGCTTCTCTTCTTTTTGCTCTTAGTCTCCTTCTTCTTCAGCGAATCAACCTCAGCTTGGAGCTCGGCGTTCAAAGCGAGCACCTTCGTAAGGTTCTCGCTATCTTCAGCGTTCTCCTTCTGAAGGGCCTCGTTCTCCGAAGAGAGAGCGACACACTTTGAGCCGAGGTCCTCGACCTTGGCTAAGAAATCAAGAAGAAGCTCCTGCTTGCTAGCCGCGAGCTCAGCCCGAAGATTCACAATGTCCTCCTTTGCAATCTTGTTCAACTTGCCGTATTTGAGGACATATTTGGCGCAAAACTCCTTCATCTTGCATAGAGAATCTTCGGACCGAGAACAGGACTCCGTTTGCTTTGCGGCCCAGGCACGGAAGTATCCGTTATATGCCAAAAGCTGCAGGAAAGAAGGGTCCCGAATAAGTGTCAGAAGGAGATAAAAACTTAGAAGAAAATTTTCTAAGTAAAAAAGAAGAGAGAACTACTTGGGCGGCATGCTCGGTCATCCTCGCCGCGAGGATCTCTTCATTAGGGCACTCGGTGACAAGTGACTGGAAGGTGGCATTGGTCATCACCCTCATCGCCATCTGGGGAGCCATCAGCTGGCTGTCCTCAGAAAACAAATTCATGTCCTCTGTGAGCGTCTAGAAGGGCTCCATCGGCACCTTAGCTTGCGGGATCCTCCTGTCTTGAAAAGCCCTCCGACGGGCGTGAGTCTCCATCCAAGGACTAGCTGGCATGTCCTCTGCAATATCACGCTGAAGTCCCATCAGTACATCATCCCTTAGCCATTCATCTAAAAAATCGTAGATGCAAAAAATACTAAGGCTTGTAGAGGAATGGTTAAAGAACCAACCTGGTGGAACTTCGGCGACGTCGTCTTCAGACTCGCCCTCCCAGACTTCGCCAGGAACATTCTTCCCCTTCCCCTTTCTGCTCTCTTCGAGCTCTTGAGCAGTCCTTCACTCGGCCGAAGTCTCGGCAGTAAGAACGGGGCTTAGTGCTGCACCGAGGAGGGCAGGATCCATAGGGCTCGGAGGTTGGGCAGGGGACCGATCTTCCACCTCAACCACATCTTCGAGGGGAGGAGAAATGGCAGCCTTAGCTTTCTTGGACCTAGAAGGTCCGCCGGCCGTTTTCTTCCTTTTGGCAGGTGCCTTCTTGCGCGTTTGCTCCCCCCTCTCGGCTTGGCCGAGGAAGAGTAACTTATAAAAGTCAGCGGATTGATCGCCCATCTCTGCAAAAGGACAAAATATTAGTGTAAGTCCAAAAGGGAAACAGATATCAAGCCCTGAAAAGTGAATTACTCTCGGCAAAAGCCTCATATGAAACTTCCCCCCGAAGGAGCATGACTATGCAAGCCTTCTTCCCCGAAAAAATGGGCACGGGCATACCAAGGTCATTCTTGTGCGCATTCACCACTCCCAGTTCCCGAAGGACCTCCTCGGTCATGAGGTCCCACTTGATGGGAAAAGGGTAAAATGAACGCGGAGGAACCTTGGTGTCCCAGTTCGCCACAGCCCGGATAAGTCTATCAAACCTATCAAACTCGGCAGACAACTCCGGAGTTAGGAGCTTCCGGGGGTCAACAACGTCAATCTTCAGGGTCCCCGAAGCCCATTTGATTGGCATGCGACTCCAAAGCTCGGGGACCGGCAGGAAGAAAAACTTCTTTTGCCACCTTCACCAGCTGTCCTTGTTGTCGAAGGTAAAGGTAAATTTTTTACTCCCGGACCCTCGGGGAAGCAGGAAGTAAAAGCCGCCCTTCGGGACCGGGTGGAGTTTGTAGTATTGCATGAAGAAGAGAAAGTGGGGGATTATCTTGAAAACCCCACACATGCAGAGGAAAGAATTGAAGTAAGAGTAAGAATTTGGGGGGAGTTGGTTCACGGTAATCCTGTGGAACTTACAAAATTTGCATATCATGCGATGGCGAGGATACCAAAGACCGGCTTTCAGTTGAGCTCGGTAAATGGTAACCTTATCCGAACGAGCCATGAAACTGTACGTACCCGGGATAGGTAACCTCGGGATGACGTAAGAAGAAAGGTAATATTTGGCCACCCACTTCGTCATCTTTTCCAAAGTGGTAGAACAAGGGTGAGATTCGAGAGGAAGAAAGCTTTCAGGGAGAGGCCGGACAGCCATCAACGGGGTCGGATTCAACATTTTTCGGAAAAAAGAAGGACAACATCGGCAAAAATAAAGGAAGGAAATAGGAAGACTTCGGAAAAACAACCTCGGAAGAAAAAAGAGAAAGCTACAAAGGGGAACACCCACCAAAAGCTTTGCCGAAGTTGGGGTTCCTGGATGCCGTCGTACAAGATGTTGGAAATCGCTTTGCCATAGAAACCGTTGTCGGAAAAAGAAAAAAGACAAGAGAGAAGGCTATAGAGCAGATGAGAGCTGAAGCAAAGAGTGAGGAAAAAATAAGGCGAGAGGTGCTTATATAGACCGAAGAGGGTAAGCGAAGCGTCGTCATTATTATCCCTCCAAGACACAACAGCCTCATTATTACTTCTCAAAGGTGAAGAGATGCAGTTAGCGTAACCGGTGTAACTATTTCGCCATACACTAGTGGCCACGTGTCATCCAATGCAAAGAACTAGGGCACGCCCCTCTGACATCGCAAAAACCCAGGCACGCTTACCCATAGCTGGCATGTCTAACTAAAGGATGCGACAATTCACAAACCCGCCATAGAAAAAGTGAAAACAAAAGTTGCACGCATCTCGAGGTCACCGAGGGAAGTAGGGAAAGGCACCTTGGCTATAAAAGAATGCCTTCTGGAGAAGAGCAATTCCCTGAGTGAAGTTTCGACAGCTAATTCAACGAAAAAGCCTTCCTGGAAGCGTAAAGCCGAAGTCTCCGCTTCGACTTGCCAGGAGGGGGCATGTGATAGCCGAAGTGCCCATCACCCTCCGGGCCCCCAGACTCGGACAAAGTACCAACCTCAGGAGAAAAACTACCTGCCACAGAAAGAAGGATGTTCGACCTCCCTAATCCGACCTCGGCAATCCTCCGTTCCAGGAAATGACAGTGCCAACCTCGAGGGGACGATTAAACCATCCTCGGAAGTGGGGGTATCCCTGAGAAAGACCACCCTCGGGAAATATACTCCTGTGATACTAGAGTGACCTTGGAATGTACGACAGAAGCAATTAAGGAGCCTCTGACACATCCCCGACATGCCGCCCCTAGACACGTTCTGACATGCCGCTTGTAGAGACACCCTAGTACGCTACTCTCGGGTTGCCTAGGCTCTTAGCCAGGCGGCCTATGATCGGCTGGGTGTCCCCTTGCTCCCCGAAGACGTGGATCGCATCCCACCAAACACGTGTCACAATCTGGGACGGCCACATAAGGAGAACTACTACTGTTCACTCCTCTATACATACTCAGTAAACACCCCAGGTAAAGTGGTGGAGCGCTAGAGACCATACTTCTCCACTCTGTTTCACCTCCATATCTCTTGAGTACTGACTTGGGCGTCGGAGGCTCCTCCCCGGAAACACACTTTGGGGACCTCCTAACCTCTGTCTTCCAAATATTTTAGGTACCCTCCCCTGGGAAATCTCCTCCTTAGGCGCTCTCCTTCACCGGAAGTCCCCCTCACTCCTACCATGTCACATGACGAAACTGCTACCGGGCACCACTTTTCTTTTGAGAAAGTGGGCGGTTGATATGTGGCTAGATAGAGATTTGTTTATTGCTATTCTGGTGTGCGTGAGATTGCCTGACTTAAAATTACAGTATTGGAATCCCAGGATTATAAGTAGAATTGGTAGGCCTTTTTTGGCTGATACGGCTACTGTTAACAAGACATGATTGTCGTACGCTTGACTCTTGGTTGATATTAAGAGATCTGATATGGTAGTGGATCATATAATACTGAAAAAACCAAATGGGTAGTATGAAGAATGGCGTGTTGATTATGAATGGTGGCTTAGTGAATATGAGAAGTGTAAAAAATGGGGTCACGGTGATATTGAATGTAATCCTAATGTTCAAAGGAAAAAATTTGGAGAAGGAAAGATTGGAGTTAAGGAGTAAGTTAAAGAAGTTATTCATGCTTCTCTTGTGAAATCAGAAAATCCTTCTTAGAGGTTGGATCCTGGCAGCAGTGGTGTTAAAGATGGTGAGTTTCAGCTAGTAGTTGGTAAGTAGCTGGGTAAGCAAATTCAGAGTAGTCAGAAGAATCAGGAGGACAGAAACAAGAGCAAGCAACATCTGAGCAATAAAGCGCTTGGTGTAGGTGAAAGGTTGACTCTGGCAAATACATTTGAGCAGTTGCAGTTTGAGATGCAAGGGGTTGTGATAGCCAAACGCTATCGCCTCGATCTGGCCGAACTCCCTGCCACAAGAATGGCCAGAAGAAGCTGGCGCTACCCGAGAAAAGGTGTGATCATGCACCTCGGGAGATAGCCGAAGAGCTCCGAGCTCGGCACGCCAGGAAAGCCCGAGGACACTACTCGTCCCCCCAAGGTTGTGAACAGATCGCCTTCAGAAAAGCGGCACCAAACATAGCGAGCCGAACATGATATCCCCGAAGGCGGAACTCCCTGAAACTGGGAACCCCCGAACTGAGGGCTTGTTTCCCGAAGAGGCTCTGTCCGTACCAAAGGACGACCTCACCCAGGGACCTCGGGAGTACGGCAGGAGCATTTATGGAAGCATTTAAGGAAGCCTCTGACACATCCATTCACAGACGCCACAATCCGCCTCAAAAGGCGCTCTGCCACGCTGACGCCATCAGAATCACATCATGGCCCGTCTCAGCACATGGCTCAAGGCAACCTGCTACCAGCTATCTGTCTCCTATGCCCAGAAATTCAGGAACGTCCGACCGAACACGTGTCGTGATCTGAACGGGCTAGGCACTCTTATAAATACCAGGAGTTAGTACCAGACAAGAGGTTGGTTAGCTGGCGAAATACGGCTCCCATTACCAGGCAAAACTCATCAGCCCTTTGTGCTATTTTTTCTGCCTTTCTCTCGGCCACCACTGACTTGGGCGTCGGAGGCTCCCCCCCCGGAAAAACACTCCGGGGGCCTCCTAACCCTTTGTTTCTGAGCTTTCAGGCACACTCCCTTGGGCGAACCATCCACCAGGCGTTCTTCCTCCTAGAAGTCTCTCCACCAGTCATCATGACTCTAAACGATGAGGCCCCCGGCCATCATTTGGCGCCGTCTGTGGGAACCCGCTCTGAGATCGCCGTCGTTAAGACTCGGCGTTCTAAGGACAAGGGACTCCCGAGGTCCCCGTCTGCGCCTGAGATACAACCGGTTGCTAAGCAAACACTCCCAGGGACTTCTGCGCCCGAGGAAGACCGCCCTCTGGTAGTCACCATGAGTTTCTTGAGGGACTTTCAGCGTTCGGTCGTGTCTGAAGTGACACAGCAGATCGGCCGAAGGTGGCCGCAGCAAGCACAGGCCCAGAGACCCCCCTCAGTGACACGCCCTCGGGAGAGGAGTCCCAAGTCTACACATCGCAGTTTGGGGAGTGGAGACCCTCGCGAAGAATCATCCACAGAAATTATAGCCCTCGGGAAACGTTCTGTGGGACAAACCAGGTCCAAGCGACTGAGAGTCTCACAGCGAAGCAGTTCGTCGCCTGAGGCGAGGTCCTTGTCCCCTCAGCGCCGAACTCGCCCCCCGAAGAGGCGCCGACGATCTTCATTCCCTGAAGAAGGCCCTAGCGCCACAGTGCTCATGGAGAAGATACTAGCACGGCTGGACAGAGTGGAAAAACAAGTGGCCAGAAAATCCGTTTGGGCCAGACCCTCGGGAACATCCTGCGAAGATGACTCCCCATTCATTCAGGCCGTCGTTGAGGCAGCTATGCCAGGTGACTTCAGAGTACCTCGGTTGGAGATTTATGATGGTCGTACTGATCCACAGGCCCATCTGACGAAGTACAGACGCAGCATGATAATGCACGGTGCTGATGACGCTACCATGTGCAAGTGCTTCGAAGTCACCCTCACAGGGCCAGCAACTGCTTGGTACAATTCACTTGCCCTCAGGGACCATTACTGAGTTCCATGAGTTGTCCACAGCCTTCACCCAGCAATTCATTGGGAGTCGACCTACTGCGAAGATGCCTGTCCAGATGTTCGACATAGAGCAGAGGAAGGGAGAAACCATCCGAGACTATGTCGAAAGATTCAATAGGGAAGCTCTGAGCATCCCAGACTTCCGGCCCGAAATCCGCATTCTTGCCATGACACGGGGCCTTCGGCGAGACTCACAGCTATTCTACGAGTTCTCAAAGGACCCCCCGGAGACCCTCAGAGAATTTTACCGAAGGGCAGAACAGCACATGACCGCCGAGGAACTAAGAATGGCAGGGCCGAAGCCCGATCACCACCGCGCCGATGGGTCCAATCAGCAAGCTCGGCATCCGACCGAACAAGCAGGACGACCTCGGAGGATGCGGGGAAGGAAACCCCAAAGTTTCACACCATTGAGCACTACACGGAGCAACATTCTCATGGCGCTGGAAAGGCAAGGGACGCAGATTCGGCGGCCAAGGGCCATGGCCGCCGATAATAAGAAGAATGCAAAGAAGTTCTGCCAGTTTCATCGCGACCACGGTCATGACACCGAAGATTGCTTCCAGCTGAAGAAGTACATAGAGTCGCTGATAAAGCAGGGCCAACTTCGGAAATACCTGCGGATGCCATCCCCGAAAGGCAGAAAAGTGGAGGAAGAAAGGGCCGAAGATGAGGACTATGACTCCGACAGGCGGAGAAACCGAAGTCCAAAAAGGCGCCCTCCACCTCCGGCAGGGGTTATCCAAACCATCACCACGGGGCTCCCATCCTCGGAAAGAAAGCGGAAAGCCAGAGAAATTGCAGTCATGGAGTATCAAAGTCCATCAAAGAAACTGGCTCGCAAAGATGGCTCCACCGTCGTCTTCCCCCACGACGATCCGCTGCTGATCATGGCGAGAATAGGGAACTGGGACGTCAAAAGAGTGTTGCTTGATGATGGCTCAAATGCTGACGTCCTATTCTCGCACTTACTGCCGAGCTTGGGCATCTCCAGCAGCGAACTTAAGCCTGTCACCTCGCCCACCTTCGGGGTTGGACCATCCGAACTGCCCGTCCTCGGATGGATCGACCTCCCACTGATGATGAAAGGGACTTCGGTAGACGGAGCAGCTGAGTTGTACGCCTCCACAATGGCGAGGTTCATCGTCATGGACGTCCCGTCCTCGTACAACGCCATCCTTGGAAGGCAGACACAGGGAAACCTGCACATTCGCCCTGATGTGAAGTACTTGACTGTCACATTCGCCACCAAGGATGGAGATGCAGAGGTCTTCATAGACCAAGCCGAGGTAAGAAAGGTGTTTGTAAAAGCACGAAAGGCTCCGGCGAGCAACTCTCGCACAAACGATGGAGGCAAAGGCGCAGGAAAAAGGCAAAGAAGAAGATCTCGCAAAAGCAGAAACGGAAGCAGTAGAGCTTGTCCCAGGACAATCTACCCGAATAGGGAAGAGCTTGGCCGAAGGTGACAAGGAAAATCTTGTATCCTTTCTGCTGAAAAATAAAGATCTGTTTGCCTACTCGCCGAAAGATATGCCAGGGGTAAACCCTGGCATAATACAGCACAGCCTCAAAGTAAGCCCGGAAGCAAAACCTGTCCGGCAAAAGAAACGAAGCATCTCATCCCACAAAAGCAACTTTGTCGAAACCGAAGTCCAGCATCTCCTAGATGCTGAAGTTATCAGGGAGGTCAAGTACCCCGAATGGTTGAGCAACATGGTCATTGCCACGAAAGAAGGTAGCAGCAAAACTCCGGATGTGCATCGACTTCAGAAACTTGAACGATGCTTGCCCGAAAGACTCATACCCTCTGCCGCCAATAGATCAACTGGTAAATGCAACTGTTGAGTATGGGCTCCTAAGTTTCCTAGATGCCTTCAGTAGCTACCATCAGATAAGGATGGACCCCGAAGATGAAGAGAAGACTGCCTTCATCACCGAGGGAGGAACATATTGCTATATCAGGATGCCCTTCGGGCTCAAAAATGCAGGAGCCACCTACCAGAGACTGATGAACAAGGTCTTCAAGGACCAAATGGGGAGAAACATGGAGGTATATGTTGATGATATGATAGTCAAAAGCAAGCTGCCCGGCTACCACGTTGCAGATTTGGAGGAAACCTTCCAAAAGCTCAGAGCCTTCGGGATTCGCCTTAATCCTGAGAAGTGCATCTTCGGGGTGACCTCGGGAAAATTCCTTGGGTACATGGTATCCGAAAGAGGCATCGACGCTAATCCCCGAGAAGATTAAGGCTCTGCTTGAGTTCCGAACTCCTGCCACAGTCAAAGACGTGCAGAGACTCACCGGAAGAATAACCTCTCTGAGCAGGTTTATTTCCAGGTACGGAGATAGGTGTCGACCTTTCTTCAAAGTCCTCACAAAGGCAGCAAAAATGGAAGGCGACCTCGGAAGGAATGATCATCCTTGGGACGAAGATTGCCAAAAGGCCTGGGAAGAACTCAAAGTCTACCTGGCCAGCCTGCCGACTCTGCGACAACCTCGGGAGGAAGAGCCCCTCGTACTCTACCTCGCCGTCACAGAAAAAGCTGTGAGCTCGGTCCTCGTGAAAGAAGAAGGGCCAAAGCAATGGCCGGTCTACTATGTCAGCAAGTCCCTGCATGGCGCCGAAGTCAGGTACCCTTTGCTTCAAAAAGCTATATACGCCTTGGTGCTTGCAGGGAGAAGGCTGCGACCATACTTTCAGGCTCACCCCATCATCGTCCGAAGTAGTCTGCCGCTACGGGATGTCATGAAGAGAGTTGATCATTCGGGAAGGCTCTCCAAGTGGTGCATAGAGTTGGGCGAACACGAAATCACGTATGAGCCTCGGAAGGCCATAAAAGCTCAAGCACTGGCAGATTTTATCGCCGAAATACCCACCACTGAGGAGAGCCATTCAGATCCAAAAGAGGGTGAGCCAGAATGGACCTTGCATGTTGAAGACGGAGCCTCATCAGGGACCCATCCCGAACACCACTAAGGAGCTGGATCCAAATGGAGGTGAGCCATCAGAGGGATCCCAGAGGACCCGAAGGCCTGGAGGTAATGAAGGCTATCAAGTTCAGCTTCAGCGTCACTAACAATGTGGCTGAGTATGAAGCCCTCATAGCGGGATTACGCTTGGCCAAAAGGATTGGCGTGAGAAACTTAAAAGCTCACAGCGATTCCCAGCTGGTAGTTCGGCAGACGGCAGGAGATTATGGGGCGAAGGACCCAACCTTGGCAAAATACCACGAGCTGGTAGCAAAGCTCATCCAAGAGTTTGACGCCGTACGGATCGAAAATGTACCACGGCGGAATAACACTGAGGCAGATTGCTTGGCGAAGTCTAAAACATACACCGAGGTGCTAGATCACTCGAGCATCTCAGTGCTGAGCATGATGACCTCGGGAACAGGGTGGAAAGATCCAATAAAAAGATACCTCGCAGAGAATTTGCTCCCCGAAGACCCCGGCGATGCTGTAAGACTGCGAAGACACTCCGGAAGATTCTTCCTGATTGGCGAAGAGTTATACCGGCAGGGATATGCAAATCCGCTGCAAAGATGCGTGGATGAAGAGGATACTGAAATGGTCCTTGAAGAGGTCCACGAAGGCATGTGTGGTTCACACATTGGAACTGATGCCCTTGCAGCAGTGATACTTCGCCAAGGATACTTCTGGCCTACCCTGAGAAAGGACGCAAGACAGTTCGTCCGAAAATGCGGTAGTTGCCAGAGACATGCAAACATCCAGAGGATACCCTCGGAAATGGTAACGTCGGCAGACTATCCTTGGCCCTTCGCAGTCTGGGGTATAGACCTTATTGGGCCACTCCCCACAGCGCCCGGAGGCGTGAAATTCTGCGTGGTAGTAGTGGACTATTTCTCAAAGTGGGTAGAGGCAGAACCACTAGCAACTATCTCGGCAAAAGAAGTGCAGAAGTTCGTATGGAAGAACATCGTATGCAGATTTGGCATACCGAGGGTACTACTAGCTGATAATGGATCCCAGTTCATAGACAAAGGATTCCAGGAATTTATCAGCGACCTCGGAATAAAGATGCACTTCGCCCCAGTAGCTCACCCCCAAAGCAACGGGCAGGTGGAAGTATCTAACAGGACCATAAAAGATGGCCTGAAAAAGAGACTGGGGGAAGCAAAAGGGAAATGGCCAGGAGAACTCCAAAGCGTATTATGGAGCTACCGAACGACGCCCCGAAGAGCCACAGGGGAGACTCCCTTTTCACTCGTCTTCGGGACAGAGGCCATTATCCCAGTCGAGATAGTCAGACCATCAGTACGGGTGCAAGTATTTGATGAAGGTGGAAACGACCTCGGCCTCAGAACCAAGCTCGACCTCGTCGGCGAACACAGAGAAATAGCCGAGCTGAGAAGAAAAGCTTTTCAGCAAAGAGTGGCCGCGGCTATAAACTTACGGGCCAGGCCAAAAGAAATCAAGAAGGGAGACCTCGTTCTCCGAAAGGCTGACTTTGCACCCCGAAGGCCATCCCACGGAGTACTTCGCGCAAACTGGGAAGGACCTTATCTGGTTCTCGCCGAAGTACGAAAAGGCGTGTACAAGCTTGGCGACGCCGAAGGCGTAGAATTGAAAAATACTTGGCACTCAGACGCCTTGAAAAAATTCTACGCCTAAGGTTGAGCGGAGGAGATATATTGTACAAAAAATATTCTAAGTACAGAATGGTCTGGAGAAGTATCTTGAGTAAAATTCCTTAAGTGCAGTCCAAGACAGAATTCCGCGAAGGTGCTCGCCACGATAAAAGCAGATATGACTTTCCGAAGTCCCTTGAGCCACCACGCTCGGGAAAGATGGAAAACAAAAATATCGCAGAAGTACTCGCCGTAGAGAAAATTTTCCGAGAGCAAAAGAATATCGCAGAAGTACTCGCCGTAGCCAGCGCAGAGATTTTCCTGAGCTCCCTTGAGCGAACGTGCTCGGGAAAATGGGAAGTGAAAAATCTCGCGGAAGGTTTTCCGAACTCCCTTGAGCAAATATGCTCGGGACACCTGGAAAAACAAAAATTTGACTGAAGGTTTTCCGAAGTCCCTTGAGCAATCATGTTCGGGAAAAATTGGAAATGCAAAAGCCTGCAAAAAGACTTAGTCAAATTTTCTCAGACTTTCCAGAAAAGTCTCTCGAGTAAAACGCACTCGGGACAAAGGAAGGTAAAAAAGTTTCTTTGATCGCAGGTTTTCTGAAGTCTCTTGAGCGAACGTGTTCGGGACAATGGAAATAAAGAAACTTGCGAAACACTTAGCCAAAAAAGTCTTCATTAAGAGTAAGCTGCTTTACAATAGAGAAGTGCCCGAAGAAGGAATACAAAATAGAAGGGAAGGAAAAGGGGCCCTAAAATAGCCTAAGGGTTCGCGGCGTCCCGAGACCCACTCGCTTGCCCGCCCTTTTCCACCACCTTTGGCGCTGGAATTGAAGGAGGAAGGTTCAAATGTTCGACCTTGGACCATTCCCACCGAGGTCCCCCAGGAATGTTTAGAGCCTCCAGAAAAGAGAGGTCCAGATCTGGGAACCTCTGGAGGAGTTGATGCCGAGCAAGGCAGAAGCCGTCCTGAAAGGCAACCTTGGCCATTTGATCAGACTTGTTCTTCTCAAGCTCGAGGTCGTCAAGCTCGTCCTTCAGATCTGCGATCTCCTCTTCCAGCGCCTTTATCTGCTCCTTCCCCTTCGGATCCTTCTTCAAGGACTCGACCTCGGCTACAAGGATGTTTTTCTCAGCTGTCAGCGCCAGTATGAGCTTGTCAGAATCTGACTTATCCTTTAGAAGCTCCTCGTTGGCGGCCAGCATTCCATTTATCTGCTCGTTGAGGTCAGCAATCTTCTGGGAGGAGTCCTTCTCAAGTTCTTCTTTCTCCTTCCGGAACTCCTCCCGAAGGGCAGCAACTTCTTCCTTCGCAGCATCTGCTAGCTGCTGGTTTTTGGCGATCAACTCCAGGCGTGTGGCCTTCGCCTTTTCTAAAGTATCTAAGGCCGAAGTTCGGAACACAGCCTCCCTGGCCACCCGAACTCGGAGAAAGCCGGCGTACCCCAGCAGCTGCAAAGAAGATAAAACGCAAGGTCAGTAAGAGCCAAACACTTAGGAAAAAATTGAAGGGGAAGAGCTGTGAAGGATATACCTGAGCAGCATGCTCGGTGATCTTCGCAGCGAGGGTGTTATCCCTCCGGATGCGCCGCCGCTATAGCCTTGAAGGAGGCCTCAGTAAGCACCCCCTTCGAAATTTCCTTCGCCATTTGAGGACAATCCTCGAAGTACAAATTCATGTCCTCCGTGAACGTCCAGAAAGGCTCCTTTGGTATCTTCCCTTGCGGGATTTTGGCGTCCCGAAGAGCTCGCTTCCGAGCATGTTCGGCCGCCCAGTCAGGGGTAGTCAACTCCCCTGCATGGTAAGAATGAGAGGGAGATTAAAGACAAAGAAGACAATCCAGAAAAAACAAAGGAAGTACACTTTGTTTGGAAACAAACCTGGTGGAACCTCGACAACGACGTCCTCGGAGTCCTCGGCCTCCTCGGTCGAAATGCCCTTGCCCTTCCGCCTGCGCCGCTCCTCGGCAGAAGGTACTTCTACCACTACATCAAGGAGGGCCTGCGACGCAGTAGGACTTTGAGGAGGGACGTCGGTTGAAGGGACCTCGGAAGCAGCAGCCTCAGGCGCCGGAATTTCGGCTGTCCCAGGCTCCTCGGCAGTCTCCTCGGAAATTTCTTCTAGAGGAACCTGAGCAGCTCTCTTTGCCCGTTTCCTCGAAGGACCCGCGCCAATAGACTTCCGCCTTCGGGAAGCCGCCTTCTTCGTCTGATCGTCCTTCTCCACTTGGCCGGAGAAAAGGGACTTGTAATAGGCGGCAGTCCCGTCGCCCATCTCTGAAAAAGGAGAGAAACATCAGCGTAAGTCCGAGGAAAAAACAGCAAAGGAGTAGAAGATGTCTCACTTTCGACAAGCTTTTCGAAAGAAATTTCCTCCTTAAGAAGCTTGACCAACCAGGAATCCTTCCCGGCGATGGCAGGAGCTGGCATCTTGAGGTCAGTCTTGTGCTCCTTTACCACCTTTAATTCCAGAAGGACCTCTTCGGTCATCAACTTCCAGTTGATTGGAAAAGGGTAAAGGGCGCACGGAGCGACCTCGGGATCCCAGTCAGAGACAGCCCGAATGCGGGCGTCGAAATCCCCGAACACGGGAGCCAACTCTGGGGTCAGCAGCATCCTCGGGTCAACAACGTCCACATCCAGTGTTCCCTGAGCCCATTTGGTCAGAACGTACGACCAGGCCTCGTCCATCTTCAGGAAGAAGAACTTCTGTTGCCACCCCCGCCAGTTGCCACCCCCGCCAGCTATCCTTAGTGGCGAAGGTGAACATGAATTTCTTGCTCCCGGACCCCCGAGGTAGCATGAAATAGAAGCCACCCTTCGGGACCACAGAGACCTTGTAGTACTGCATAAAGATTATGAAATGGGGTTCTATCCCGAAGATGCCACACATGCAGAGGTAGGCGTTAAAATAGTAGAACGAGTTCGGGGGAAGCTGGTTCACAGCAATGCCATGAAATTTGCAGAACTCGCACACCATCTTTGGGGGAGGAAACCGAAGACCGGCCTTCAGCTGGGCTCGGAAAACGGTAACCTCCTTACTATGGTTTGAAAAAGCATAATGGCTAGAACGAGGCAGCCTAGTAATGGCGTAAGAGGGAAGAAAGAATTTTTTCTTCCACCTCTCTAACTTTGCAGGGGTGGTGCAACAAGGATGGGCTAAAAGAGGCTGCCAGCTCTCAGGGATAGGCATTGTAGACATGAAAACGAGTTTGGAAAAGACAAGAAAACAGTTTCCAGAAAAAACTCCAAAGAACAGAGAGATCAAAACGCTCTGGAAAACAAAAACCCACCAAAAGATTTGCCAAAATCTGAGGACGCCGTCGTGAAAGTTGGCTGGAAAAAGCTCTGATTAAGGCAGCTCCGCCACAAAAAGCAAGAAAGTGCAGGAACAGGGGCAAAGCAGAGAGAAGAGCAGAAGAAAAAGCAAAATGAACTTATGATGGAACGAGCCACATTTATAGGCTAGGGGTGGGTAACCGAAACATCGTCATAAGTACCCTTTGGAGGCAAACCGTCGCCGTAACTGCCCTCTGCACCTGAAAAGGCGTGCTCTCTGTAACCGACGCAACTCTCCTCCAATGGCAAAGCGCCATGTGTCAGCCGCTGTGCCAAAACGGGGACACGTCTCCTGACATCCCTAGGAAAAAGGGAGCACGTCTTCTGACATCCCTAAAAAGCTGGGACACGTCGCTCAGACTGACACGCTTGGCCATCAGACCTGCAGAAACAAAGAGCAGGCCACCTCGAGGACACCAAGAGACAGGCTATGGCCAAATAGCCCATGACTTTCGGGCAAGAGGTGTATCTTCGGCACAGGCTCCACCTCGAAGACACCAAAGAACAGGCCAAGGCCGAACAGCCCATACCTTCGGGCAAGAGGTACATCCTCGGAACAGGCTAAGCTTCCTAAGAAACTCCCAAGAGCAACCTCGGAAAGAGATGCAAAACCGAAGTCTTCACTTCGGCTTTCCAAAGGGGGGCATGTGATAGCCAAAGACTATCGCCTCTATCTGGCCGAACTCCCTGCCACAAGAATGGCCAGAAGAAACTGGCGCTACCCGAGAAAAGGTGAGATCATACACCTCGGGAGATAGCCGAAGAGCTCCGAGCCCGTCACGCCAGGAAACTTGAGGATACTACTAGCCCCCTGAGGTTGCAAACAGATCGCCTTCGGAAAAGAGGCACCAGCTATTGCGGGCCGAACATGATCTCCCCGAAGGCGGAACTCCCTGAAGCTGGGAACCCCCGAACTGGGTGCGTGTTTCCCGAAGAGGCATTGTCCGTACCAAAGGACGACCTCGCCCAGGGACCTCGGGAGTACGGCAGGAGCATTTAAGGAAGCATTTAAGGAAGCCTCTGACACGTCCTTTCACAGACGTCATAAGCCGCCTCAAAAGGCGCTCTGACACGCTAACGCCATCAGAATCACATCATGGCCCATCTCAGCACAAGGCTCAAGGCAACCTGCTACCAGCTATCTGTCCCCTACGCCCAGAAATTCAGGAAACATCCGACCGAACACGTGTCGCGATCTGAACGGGCTAGGCACTCCTATAAATACCAGGAAATAAATACTTGGCAGGAGGTTGGTTGGCAGAGATCTCACTCCCAGACTCTGAGAAAATCACCAGGCGAGACTCTTCAGCTCTTGTGTGCTATTTCCTCTGCCTTTTCTTGGCCAACCACTGACTTGGGCGTCGGAGGCTCCCCCCCCCCCCCCCCCCCCCCCCCCCGGAAACACATTCCGGGGGCCTCCTAACCCTTTGCTTCTGAGATTTCAGGCACACTCCCTTGGGCGGACCATCCTTCAGGCGTTCTTGAGCGCCTTCGCTCTATCTCCCTGAGCCCTTTCTTCCTCACCTTTTCTCGTCATATTTCCAGTTTCTTCTTGACATTCGTCTGGCAGGGAGATTACTGGCAGACCGATTTGATAGTTTTTGGCTTTTGGGTGCCCCCCTTTGGATTTCCGAAGTAATAGTTTTCGGTTTTGCATCTTGCCTCCCGAAAGTCATCCTTTTGCCCTTTTCATCACAAAATTAGCCTGCTCCGAGTTTGTACCAGTTCCCCCACCCATTCTTATATCCGGCCTTGGCCTGTTCGGTGGCAGCCTCTTCGAGGTCACCCCTTGTGCCGACATTACACCTCTTGCGCAAAAATCATGCAAAGTTCGAAGATTAAAAAATCTCTTCTCTTACCTCGTATTTTTTTTTTTTTTATGCCCTGTGCAGAGTTTGTTTGCCCCCCCGTGTCAGTCTGAGCGGCGCGTCCCAGTTTTCCAGGGATGTCAAAAGACGTGTCCCAGTTTTCAAGGGACGCTTGGAGGACGTGTCCACCATTTTTCCGCAGCGGTTGACACGTGGCGCTTTGCCATTGGAGGAGAGTCACGTCGGTTACAGAGGGCGCGCCTTTTCAGGTGCAGAGAGCAGTTACGGTGACGGTTTCGCCTCCAAAGGGTACTTATGACGATGTTTCGGTTACCCACCTCTGGCTTTATAAATAGCCCATTCCATCATAAGTTCCTTTTGCTTTTTCTTCTGCTCTTTTCTCTGCTTTGCCCCTGTTCTTGCACTTTCTTGCTTTCTGTGGCGGAGCTACCTTAATCAGAGCTT
Organism: Aquilaria sinensis; assembly: GCA_005392925.1. Lineage (NCBI taxonomy): Eukaryota > Viridiplantae > Streptophyta > Magnoliopsida > Malvales > Thymelaeaceae > Aquilaria > Aquilaria sinensis. The sequence goes on along the minus strand of SMDT01001520.1, from coordinate 9,711 downwards.
TTTTCCAGCCAACTTTCACGACGGCGTCCTCAGATTTTGGCAAATCTTTCGGTGGGTTTTTGTTTTCCAGAGCGTTTTGATCCCTCTGTTCTTTTGAGTTTTTCTCTGGAAACTGTTTTCTTCCGTTTTCAAACTCGTTTTCATGTCGAAAATGCCCATTCCTGAGAGCTGGCAGCCTCTTTTAGCCCATCCTTGTTGCACCACCCCTGCAAAGTTAGAGAGGTGGAAGAAAAAATTCTTTCTTCCCTCTTACGCCATTACTAGGCTGCCTCGTTCTAGCCATTATGCTTTTTCAAACCATAGTAAGGAGGTTACCGTTTTCCGAGCCCAGCTGAAGGCCGGTCTTCGGTATCCTCCCCCGAAGATGGTGTGCGAGTTCTGCAAATTTCATGGCATTGCTGTGAACCAACTTCCCCTGAACTCGTTCTGCTATTTTAACGCCTACCTCTGCATGTGTGGCGTCTTCGGGATAGAACCCCATTTCATAATCTTTATGCAGTACTACAAGCTCTCTGTGGTCCCGAAGGGTGGCTTCTATTTCATGCTACCTCGGGGATCCGGGAGCAAGAAATTCATGTTCACCTTCGCCACTAAGGATAGCTGGCGGGGGTGGCGGCGGGGGTGGCAACAGAAGTTCTTCTTCCTGAAGATGGACGAGGCCTGGTCGTATGTTCCGACCAAATGGGCTCAGGGAACACTGGAGGACGGACATCGTAGATCCGAGGATACTGTTGACTCCCGAGTTGGTCTCCCGTATTCGCGGATTTCGACCGACGCATCCGAGCCGTCTCCGACTGGGGTCCCGAGGTCCCTTCGCGCGCCCTTTTACCCTTTTCCCATCAATTGGAAGTTGATGACCGAAGAGGTCCTTCGGGAGTTCGAGGTGGTAAAGGAGCACAAGACGGACCTCGGGATGCCGGCTCCTGCCATCGCCGGGAAGGACTCCTGGCTGGTGCAGCTCCTTCGGGAGGAAGTTTCTTTCGAAACTTTTTATGAAAGTAAGTCACTCTTCTAATCCTTTGCTGTTTTAACTTCCTTCCGGACTCACGCTGATGTCTTCTCTCCTTTTTCAGAGATGGGCGAGGACACTGCTGCCTATTACAAAGTCCCTTTTCACCGGTCAAGTGGAGAAGGGTGATCAGACGAAGAAGGCTGCTTCCCGAAGGCGGAAAACGTACTGGGGCTGGGCCTTCTGCTTCTAAACGGGCGAAGAAGGATGTGCCCAGGTTCCTCTAGAAGAGATTTCCGAGGAGACTGGGCCGAGGAGCCTGAGGCTACCGAGATTCCGGCGTCTGAGACTGCTGCTTCCGAGGTTGCTGCATACCGACGTCCCTCCTCAAAGTCCTACCCCGTCGCAGGCTCTCCTGGACGCCGTGGTAGAAGCGCCTTCTGCCGAAGAGCGGCGCAGGCGGAAAAGGCAAGGGGATTTCTGCCGAGGAGGCTCCGGCTTCCGAGGACGACGTCGTCGAGGTGCCACCAGGTTTGTTCTCCTAGACAAACTGTGGCACTTCTCTTTGTTGATGATCTTCTGAGATTGCCTTCTTTGTCTTGAATCAACTTTTCATTCTTATTTGTGCAGGGGAGTTGACTCACTCCGGGTTGGGTAGCCGAGCATGCCAAGAAGCGAGCCCTTCGGGACGCCCACATCCCGCAAGGGAAGAATCCCGAAGGAGCCTTTCTGGACGTTTACGGAGGACATGAATTTGTACTCCGGAGGACTGCCAGCAAATGGCTACGGAAGATCTCGAAAGGGGGTCCTTACTGATGCCTCCTTCAAGGCCATTGCGGCGGCTCACCCGGGCGATAACACTCTCGCCGCGAAGCTTTCCGAGCACGCCGCTCAGGTATACTTTTTGTCAGCTCTTTCTCCTTTGAATTTTTTCCTAAGTGTTTGGTTTTCTCTTTGTCTTAACGACCTTGCGTTTTATCTTTTTGCAGCTGCTGGGGTACGCCGGCTTTCTCCGAGTTCGGGTGGCGAGGCAGACTGAGTTCCGGGCTTCGGCCACTTAGAAGCCATAGAAAAAACAAAGGCCATCGTGCTCGCGAACTCGGCTGCCAAGAACCTGCAGCTGGCCCAAGCTGCAGAGAAGGAAGTGACTGCCGCCCTTCGGGAGGAGTTCCAGAAGGAAAAAGAAGAACTTTTGAAGGACTCCTCCCAGAAGATTTATGACCTCGGCTCCCAAATGGCGGAGCTGATCTCGGCCAATGAGGCTCTTCTCAAGCACAAGTCAGAAGTCTGACAGGTCTTCTAGTGTCGAAGGCGTTTGCTGAGAATAACACTCTTCAAGCCGAGGTCGATGTCTTTGAAGAAGGAGTCCAAGGAAAAGAAGGAGATGAAGGAGCTGAAGAAGAAGGTCTCAGATTGCTGAACTGAAGGACGACCTTGACGAGCTTGAGGTTGAGAAGAGACAAGTCTGACCAGATGACCAAGGTTGGTTTTCAGGACGGATTCTGCCTTGTTCGGCACCAAGTCCTTCAGAGGTTTCCCAGATCTGGACCTCTCTTTTCAGGAGGCTCTAAACATTCCTGGGGGACCTCGGTGGGAATGGTCCAAGGTCGAGCATCTGAAACTTCCTCCTTCAATGCCGGCGCGAAAGGTGGTGGAAAAGGGCGGGCCAGCGAGTGGCTCTTGGGACGCCGCGAACCCTTAGGCTATTTTTTAGGGCCCCTTTTCCTTCCCTTCTATTTTGCATTCCTTCTTCGGGCACTTCTTTTTGTAAAGCAGCTTATCTCTTAATGAAGATTTTTTGGCTAAGTCTTTTCTTGCAAGTTTCTTTCATTTCCTTTGTCCCGAACACGTTTCGCTCAAGAGACTTCGGAAAACTTTGCGATCAAAGAAACTTTTTACCTTCTTTGTCCCGAGCCTGTTTGTTCAAGAGACTTTTGGAAAGTTGAAAAATTTGGCTAAGTCTTTTTGCAGGTTTTGCATTTCCATTTTGTCCCGAACATATTGCTCAAGGGACTTCGGAAAACCTTCAGTCAAATTTTTGCCATTGTCCCGAGCATATTTTCAAGGGACTTCGGAAAACCTTGCGAGATTTTTCATCCCATTTTCCCGAGCACGTTCGCTCAAGGGACTCAGGAAAATTATCTCTGCGCTGGCTACGGCGAGTACGAATGTTTTCCATTTTTCCTAAGATTTTTCCCGAGCATGGCTCAAGGGATTAGTCAATCTGCGCTTTATTACGGCGAGCATCTTCGCGGAATTCTCTTTGCATAATTTTGATACTTAAGAATTTTTCCTGTAGCTAGAATATTTTTCTGTACTTTGTACAATTCCTCCGCTTTCGAGATTCTTAAGCATAGAATTTTTTCAAGGCGTCTGAATGCCAAGTATTTTTTAATTCTACGCCTTCGGCGTCGCCGAGCTTGTACACCCCTTTTCGTACTTCGGCAAGAACCAGATAAGGTCCTTCCCAAGTTTGCGCGAAGTACTCCGTGGGATGGCCTTCGGGGTGCGAATTCAGCCTTTCGGAGAACGAGGTCTCCTTTCTTTATTCCTTTTGGCCTGGCGCGCAAGTTTATAGCCGCGGCCACTCTTTGCTGAAAAGCTTTTCTTCTTCAGTTCGGCTATTTCTCTGTGTTCGCCGACGAGGTCGAGCTTGGTTCTTAGGCCGAGGTCATTTCCACTTTCATCAAATACTTGCACTCGTATTGATGGTTGCACTACCTCGATTGGGATGATGGCCTCTGTACCGAAGACGAGTGAAAAGGAGTTTCCCCTGTGGCTCTTCGGGGTGTTGTTCGGTAGCTCCATAGTACGCTTTGGAGTTCTCCTGGCCATTTCCCTTTTGCTTCCCCCAGTCTCTTTTTCAGACCATCTTTTATGGTCCTGTTAGATACTTCCACCTGCCCATTGCTTTGGGGGTGAGCTACTGGGGCGAAGTGCATCTTTATTCCGAGGTCGCTGATAAATTCCTGGAATCCTTTGTCTATGAACTGGGATCCATTATCAGCTACTAGTACCCTCGGTATGCCAAATCTGCATACGATGTTCTTCCATACGAACTTCTGCACTTCTTTTGCCGAGATAGTTGCTAAGTGGTTCTGCCTCGACCCATTTAGAGAAATAGTCTACTGCTACCACGCAGAATTTCACGCCTCCGGGCGCTGTTGGGAGCGGCCCAATAAGGTCTATGCCCCAAACTGCGAAGGGCCAGGGATAGTCAGCCGAAGTCACCATTTCCGAGGGTGTCCTCTGGATTATTGCGTGTCTTTGGCAACTACCACATTTCTGGACGAACTGCCTAGCGTCCTTTCTCAGGGTAGGCCAAAAGTATCCTTGGCGAAGTATCACTGCTGCAAGGGCGTCGGTTCCAATGTGTGAACCACACAGCGCCTTCGTGAACTTCTTCGAGGATCATTTCAGTATCCTCTTCGCCAACACACCTCTGTAAGCGGATTTGCATATCCCTGCCGATATAACTCTTCGCCAATTAGGAAGAATCGACCGGAGCGTCTTCGCACTTTTGCAGCTTCGCTGGGGTCTTCGGGGAGCGTATTGTCTGCGAGATATCTTTTTATTGGGTCTTTCCACCCTTTTCCCGAAGTTCATTATGCTCAGCACTGAGATGCTCGGGTGGTTTAGCACCTCGGTGTATGTTTTTGACTTTGCCAAGCAATCTGCCTCAGTGTTATTCCGCCGAGGTACATTTTCGATTCCGTACGGTGTCGAACTCTCGAATGAGCTTTGCTACCAGTTCATGGTATTTTGCCAAGGTTGGGTCCTTCGCCCCGTAGTCCTCCTGCCGTTTGCCGAACTACCAGCTGGGAATCGCTGTGAGCCTTTCAAGTTTCTCACGCCAATTCTTTCTGGCCAGGCGCAATCCCGCTATGAGGGCTTCATACTCAGCCACATTGTTGGTGACGTTGAAGCTGAACTTGATAGCCTTCATTACCTCTAGGCCTTCGGGTCCTCTGATAATTACCCCAGCTCCCTGGTGTTCGGACCCCGAGGCTCCGTCAACATGCAAGGTCCATTCTGGCTCACCTTCGTTTGGATCCTGGAATGGCTCTCCTCGGTGGTGGGTACTTCGGCGATGAAATCTGCCAGTGCTTGAGCTTTTATGGCTTTCCGAGGTTCATAACGTGATGTCGTGTTCGCCAAGCTCTATACACCATTTGGAGAGCCTTCCCGAATGATCAACTTTCTTCATGACATCCCGTAGTGGTAGACTACTTCGGACGATGATGGGGTGAGCCTGAAAAGTATGGTCGCAGCCTTCTTCCTGCCAAGCACCAAGGCATATATAGCTTTTTGCAAGCAAAGGATACCTGACTTCGGCGCCATGCAGGGACTTGCTTACATAAGTAGACCGGCCATTGCTTCGGCCCTTCCTTCTTTCACAAGGACCGAGCTTCACTGCTTTTTCTGTGACGGCGAGGTACAACACGAGGGGCTCTCCCTCGCGAGGTTGTCGCAGAGTGGGCAGGCTGGCCAAGTAGATTTTGAGTTCTTCCCAGGCCTTTTGGCAATCTTCATTCCAAGGATGATCATTACTTCCGAGGTCGCCTTCCATTTTTGCTGCCTTAGTGAGGACTTTGAAGAATGGTCGACACCGGTCTCCATACCTGGAAATAAACCTGCTAAGAGAGGTTATTCTTCCAGTGAGTCTCTGCACATCTTTTATTGTGGCAGGAGTTCGGAATTCAAGCAGAGCCTTAATTTTTTCTGGGTTAGCATCAATGCCTCTTTCTGATACCATGTACCCAAGGAATTTTCCCGAGGTTCACGCCGAAGATGCACTTCTCGGGATTAAGGCGAATCCCGAAGGCTCTGAGCTGGTGGAAAGTTTCCTTAGGTCTGCGACGTGGTAGCCAGGCAGCTTGCTTTTGACTATCATGTCATCAACATAGACTTCCATGTTCCTCCCTATTTGGTCATTAAAGACCTTGCTCATCAACCTCTGGTAGGTGGCTCCTGCATTTTTGAGCCCGAAGGGCATTCTGACGTGTACAGTATGTTCCTCCCTCGGTGATGAAGGCAGTTTTCTCTTCATCTTCGGGGTCCATCCTTATTTGATGATAGCCACTGAAGGCGTCTAGGAAACTTAGGAGCCCGTATTCGGCAGTTGAGTCTACCAAGTTGGATCTATTGGTGGGAGAGGGTATGAGTCTTTTCGGGCAAGCATCGTTCAAGTTTCTGAAGTCGATGCACATCCGGAGCTTGCTGCTTACCTTCTTTTGTGGCAATGACCACGTTGCTTAACCATTCGGGGTACTTGACCTCCCTGATAACTTCAGCATCAATAAGCGCTGGACTTCGGTTTTGACAAAGTTACTTTTGTGGGCTGAGATGCTCCGTTTCTTTTGCCGGACAGGTTTTGCTTCCGGGCTTACTTTAAGGCTATGCTGTATTATGCCAGGGTTTACCCCTGGCATATCTTTCGGCGAGTAGGCAAACAGATCTTTATTTTCAGCAGAAAGGATACAAGTTTTTTCCTTGTCACCTTCGGCCAAGTTTCTTCCCTATTCGGGTATTTTGGTCCTGGGACAAGTTCTACTTGCTTCCGTTTCTGCTTCTGCGGGATCTTCTTGCCTTTGCCTTTTTCCTGGCGCCTTTGCCTCCATCGTTTGTGCGAGTTGCTTGCCGGAGCCTTTTCGTGCCTTTTGACAAACACCTTTCTTACCTCGGCTTGGTCGATGAAGATTTCTGCATCTCCATCCTTGGTGGCGAATGTGACAGTTCAAGTACTTCACATCAGGGCGAATGTGCAGATTTCCCTGTGTCTGCCTTCCAAGGATGGCGTTGTACGATGAACGGGACATCCATGACGATGAACCTTGCCATTGTGGAGGCGTACAACTCAGCTGCTCCGTCTACCGAAGTCCCTTTCATCATTCAAGGGGAGGTCGATCCATCCGAGGACGGGTAGTTCGGATGGTCCTACCCCGAAAGGTAGGCGAGGTGACAGGCTTGAGTTCGCTGCTGGAGATGCCCAAGCTCGGCAGTAAGTGCGAGAATAGGACGTCGGCGTTTGATCCATCGTCAAGCAACACTCTCTTGACGTCCCAGTTCCCTATTCCTCGCCATGATCAAGCAGCGGATCGTCGTGGGGGAAAGATGACGGTGGAGCCATCTTTGCGGGCCAGTTTCTTTGATGGACTTTGATACTCCATGACTGCTATTTCTCTGGCCTTCCGCTTTCTTTCCGAGGATGGGAGCCCCGTGGTGATTGTTTGTATAACCCCTGCCGGAGGTGGAGGGCGCCTTTTTGGACTTCGGTTTCTCCGCCTGTCGGAGTCATAGTCCTCATCTTCGGCCCTTTCCTTCCTCCTCCTTTTCTGCCTTTCGGGGAGGGCATCCGCAGATATTTCCGAAGTTGGCCCTGTTTTATCAGCGACTCTATGTACTTCTTCAAGCTGGAAGCAGTCTTCGGTGTCATGGACCGTGGTCGCGATGAAACTGGCAGAACTTCTTTCATTCTTTTTGTTATCAGCGGTCATGGCCCTTGGCCGCTGAATCTGCGTCCCCTGCCTTTCCATTGTCATGAGGAATGTTGGTCCTTGTAGTGTTCAATGGTGTGAAACTTTGGGGTTTCCTTCCCCGCATCCTCCGAGGTCGTCCTGCCTGTTCGGTGGGATGCCGAGCTTGCTGGATTGGACCCTTTCGGCGCGGTGTGATCGGACTTCGGTCCCTGCCATTCTCAGTTCTTCGGCTGTCATGTGCTGTTCGGCCCTTCGGTAAAATTCTCCGAGCGTGTCCGGGGGGTCCTTTGGAGAACTCGTAAGAACAGCTGTGAGTCTCGCCGAAGGCCCCGTGTCATGGCGAGAATGCGTATTTCGGGCCGAAAGTCTGGGACGCTCAGGCTTCTCTGTTGAATCTTTCGACATAGTCTCGGATGGTTTCTCCGTTCCTCTGCGCTATGTCGAACATCTGGACAGGCATCTTCGCCGTAGGCCGACTTCCCAATGAATTGCTGCGTGAAGGCCTGTGGACAACTCCTGGAACTCAGTGATGGTTCCCTGGGGCAATGAATTATACCACGCAGTTGCTGGGCCCTGTGAGGGTGACCTTCGAAAGCATTTGCACAATGGTAGCGTCGTCAGCACCGTGCATCATCATGCTGCGTCTGTACTTCGTCAGATGGGCCTGTGGATCAGTACGGCCATCATAAGTTTCCAGCCGAGGTACTCTGAAGTCACCTGGCATGGCTGCCTCAACTACGGCTTGAAGTGAACGGGGACTCATCTTCACAGAAATGTTTCAGACAGCCTGGCCCAAACGGGTTTTCTGGCTACCTTGTTTTCTCCACCCTGTCTAGCCGTGCTAGTATCCTTCTCCATAAGGCACTGTGGCACTAGGGCCTTCTTCTGGGAAGGGAGATTCGTCGGCGTCTCTTCGGGGAGCGAGTTCGGCGCTGAGGGGACAGGGACCTCGCCTCAGGCGACGAACTCCTTCGGCTGTGGAGACTCTCGGGTCGCTTGGACCTCGTTCTGTCCCACAGGCCGTTTCCCGAGGGGCTATTTTCTGTTGAAGATTCCTCGCGCGGATCTCCACTTCCCGAACTGCGGATGAGTTAGACTTTGGGGCTTCTCTCCCGAGGGCGTGCTGGCGAGGGAGGCCTTCTGGGCCTGAGCTTGTTGCGGCCACCTTCGGTCTATCTGCTGTGTCATTTCAGCCACAACAGAACGCTGGAAAGTCGCACAGGAAACTCATGGTTGATGACCAGAGGACGCTCTTCCTCCAGGCGTGGAAGTCCCTGGGAAGGGTTTGCTCAGCAGCCGGTTGAGCTTCAGGCGCGGACGGGGACCTTCGGGAGTCCCTTGTCCTTTAGAACGCCGAGTTTCAACGACGGCGACCTCAGAGTGGGTTCCCACAGACGGCGCCAAATGATGCCCCGGGGCATCTCGTTTAAGTGACATTGTGACTTGGTGGAGGGACTTCCTGGGAGGGAGAACGCCTGGAGCCCAGATGGTTCGCCCAAGGGAGTGTGCCTGAAAGCTCAGAAAGAAAGGGTTAGGAGGTCCCCGGAGTGTTTTTCCGGGGAGGAGCCTCCGACGCCCAAGTCAGTGTGGCCGAGAGAAGGTAGAAAAAGGAGCACTAAAGGGCTGTGGCCTTGCCTGTTCGTGTTTTCTCAAGGGAGGGTTTGGCCCTAGACCCCCCTTGCCAGGGTTTGTTTCCTGGTATTTATAGGAGTGCCAGCCCGTTCAGATCATGACACGTGTTCGGTCAGATCTTTCCTGTACCTTCTGGGCGTAGGGGACAGTAGCTGTTTGCAGGCTCCTCGAGCCTTGGTCCGAGACAGGTCGTGACAAGACCTGGACGGCGTCGGACGTGTCAGACCGCCTTTCCAGGCGGCATGTAGTGGCGTCTGCGGATGACATGTCAGAGGCTTCCTTAAATGCTCCATAAATGCTCCTGCCGTACTCCCGAGGTCCCCTGGGTGAGGTCATCCCTTTGGTACGGACGTCCTTCTTGGCCGGGAAACAAGCCCTAGTTCGGGGGTTCCCTAGCTCAGGGAGTTCCGCCTTCGGGGATATCATGTTCGGCTCGCTATGTTTGGTGCTAGACCTTCACCTCCGAAGGCGATCTGTTCACAACCTTGGGGGGCGAGTAGTGTCCTGGGCTTTCCTGGCGTGCCGGCTCGGAGCTCTTCGGCTATCTCCCGAGGTGCATGATCACACCTTTTCTCGGGTAGCGCCAGCTTCTTCTGGCCATTCTTGTGGCAGGGAGTTCGGCCAGATCGAGGCGATAGCGTTTGGCTATCA